>JARRAA010019232.1:0-24668 GCA_030557295.1 Ecitodaemon sp. MM-2014 | reverse complement strand
TGGCTGCGGGTCTTACAGATTCCTGTAATTTATAAGCCGACTTTCGATAATTACAATAACCGGGAGAAACAAGTAACATTTAGCCGAAGCCGCATTACTCACTCGCGGCGCACGGCAACGAGCGTAGCGCTCAACGAATTTCATAAAGACATAAAACTTTGCTTCCTTTCGTTTTCCTTCGATTTGCATGCGAACTCGTCGCAAACTCGTTTCGGCCTAACGTTAATAAAGAAGCGCGACGGAGGAGAGCCGCGCAAATAGAAAGAATCGTCGAACGAGACTTGTCGAAACAAAAGACGGGCCGGATGGCAACGGACAACACACTTAACCTTAGCCGGACGATCCTAACCTACGACGTCCGCCAGACAGCGCAATAAGTCACCGCTAAGTGCACGCGCCGGCGCGGGCGCCTTTCGGCGGGGAATAAATAATCTCTCTGGATGTCTGGCGATGGTTTGGCGGCGTCTATTTTTACTGCGCTCGCGGCGGTCTTTTGTCAATAGACTTAAGCGGCGCGCCGCGCCGCCGCCATCTTGTCGACGACGAAGCGCGTCGCAATAAATCGCGTCGCGTCGACGACGAGCGCACGATTTACAATTGATTTCCAGTCCGTTATTAACTCTTGCGCCGGTCGTAAATAAGCGCAACCGCCGATGACAACTAATGAATATGTTGAGGTTATGTAAAGGATTTATGAACGACGCGCGCGACGCGAAACATTGAGGTTATTTATTGTCGGCCGCCCGTAGAAGGGAAGACGTCGCGTCGCACATTCAATTTGTCTCTCGACGGGCGCAGATAAATTCGCGAACGTCAACCGAGCTGTCAAAGTAACACATTAGACAACTCGTCATGCGGACAACACGCGCAACGTAGTTCCCCGCGTTTCCTAATTGTGCGGGCGCGTAATGAAGTAATTAGCGTCGATTACGGATTGCCGCGGTTGGCGGGACAAAGGTTATTGGGTTAATGGCGTCGGCGTCGGCCATGTTGGCGCACGCCGTTCTCACAGTCGCCGCGGATGCGGCCGCGGCGCTTCCTGTCCTAGATTTTCCGCGCACGCGCGTTATTTTCATTTTGAATTCCATCTCGCAGCTAATTGCAAGTAAAAGTTTCTATTTATATGGGAGACGATTTAATTGAGTTCTTTGCTCTTTTGCTTTCAAAATTATCCGGCGAGAACCGTATCACCATTGATTAATTCGTTTTTAATTTTCCGCGCATGCGCGCCGGGACTGAACACGGCGCCGTCGGGTTTTCTAACTTTTTGCGCATTTCGCGCTTCGGAAATTGACAATAAATCTTAGGAGAAACGCACAATCGATTGTTGGATTCTCGGCCGCGGTTGTAATTGCTCCCCGGGCCGATCGCCGCGCATGCGCGCCGGACGACAGATGCGAAACAAGTTTGGCGCAAGTTTTGCGATCGCCATCGGCCGCCGGGATGTGGGACACCGAAGTGGCACGCCGATGGAGTTACTCTTACTCTTCGCAAGAGTGGAAGTATCACGGCCGATAACGATCCGGAGCTTATTAACATTTAATGAGGGTGTGTCGAGACCAATCAGAGTTGTACTTTATTCTATAATTGATAAGAGACGATCAGAATTTACGGGACACCGCTTCGTATTGGTCGGAAGATGCACATACGATTGCGCATGCGCAGTATAAACCAATCCGAAAGTTGTTATCAAACTGTTAGAACCAATCTGAATTGTGTCCCCTTCGGGAACCCATTTCTAATTGGTGGTTCATGGCGCATGCGTGGTACGAACCAATCCGAACACACCAGACGCCATTATGAATCTTTCTATTGGTTTACACTTATAACCTATAAGGGCAATGGCTGATAACAATCTGGAGCTTATCAACATTTACAGATCTAATAAAATCTGCGCATGTGCATTACAGGTAGCTTTTTCTTGCAGTACCAGAATAGTTTTTCACACCCGAACCCATTTCTAATTGGTGGTTTATGGCGCATGCGTGGCACGTACCAATCCGAACACACCAGACGCCATTATGAATCTTTCTATTGGTTTGCACTTATAACCTATAAAGGCAATGGCTGATAACAATCTGAAGCTTATCAACATTTACAGATCTAATAAAATCTGCGCATGTGCATTACAGGAAGCTTTTTTTAATTGGTTGTTCACGGCGCATGCGTGGTACGAACCAATCGAAACGCGTCAGCCGGCATTAGGACTGTTTCTATTGGTCTATCACGACAATTTGGAGTTGATCGGAATTTACCAACAAGTAAGAAGTGAATTTTACTGCCGAAACCAAATTCCAAATTTGGTGTTTATTGCGCATGCGCGACAAGAACCAATTAGGGCACCCCAGACGCCATTACGACCGTTCCTATTGGTCTGGACATACACTCAATGCCTCTACACACTAGTACCGCTGGTTACATCAAGCTAAATCCACAAAAAATGATTTATCGCCGTGATACGAACAATTCCGCAATTCCACGTCGTTCATGCTCAGCTCGCGCGTCCGTCCAGTAAGTAAATTCGCTACTTACGATCCGACGGCCCGTTCTATTGGCTGCGAACGATTGTGCGCAATGCGCTCGTGCGCGATCGGTCCCGGTCGAATTGCGGTATGTGTGCTCCAGATATACGGCCGTTCGGTTCGCTTTCACCTTTCGTGAAAAGTAAGAGTCCGCACACGTTGAGAGGGCGCTCGTTTTAATAACCGTTACGCCGGCGGACGTCTAACGCTCTTCCGTTTTCGATATTTTCGCCGCGCGCTGTTTATCGCCTTTATCGCCTTCGGTGCTGCGATTAATCTCGTAAGATTTTCCGGACGAACGTCAAACGATATTAAATGTGCTAAAACACGACGAAACTCTTAACAAAGTAATGCGCGTCGAGATTAAAAGTAACGCCATCGATCGGCAACGATTTTTTAGTGCAAAAAATATCACCGCGAGCTTAATTACGTAAATCTATTTAAGCCTTTCCGTGATGCAGTTGCGCATTCATTTATCAATTCCGCACTCAACTCTGATCTGACTTAAAGTAGTTCGCGCGTGCGCAAATGAAATTCGTGCGCCCGGTTAGCTTAATCCGAGCAAATTTTTCTTGAGATGAAAAGTAGCGCCATCTATTGGTGAAGTTTTTTTTGTAACAGAAAACAATATTGCGTGTACTGTTAATTATGTAAAGCTATAAAAACGTTTCCGTAATATAAGTGCGCACGTATTTATCAGTTCCGCACTAAACTCGATCGAACTCAAAGTCGTTCGCGCATGCGCAAATGAGACTCGCATAATTCGCGGTAGCAACTGAATGCCTAATGCGAGGCGTGCGCACGTCGCACATAAATTAAAAAGTCGGAAACGAATTACAATTCTCGTTTGCTCTCTCTCTCTCTATGTCTCTTTTGTGCCACTAACTACCGACGTTTACTGCGCACTGTTCGGCGCTCAATGTTCAACGTTTAGCGTTTTGTTCTTAATGTTTACACTTCGAGTTTACGGTTTCACGCATTTTACATTTTATCGGCGCCTCTTCGGTGGGCATTACATCGAGTTTCGGCGTTAACTGCGTGTCAAATTACCGTTTCGTGGGCGGACGATCAAGGCGTTTAATTGGCGTCTTTTACGGTGAAATTTAGAGATTTGGAGAAATTTGATTTCGGACGTGTTCGTCGGATTGCGACCGCGCATGCGCATAAAATCCAGTGCAACTTCTTGCGATTAGGAAATAAACGGTTTGACTTTATCGCCTAATTGTGCGTGATAATTGCAAAATTAGCAAGCGTCGACATTCTCGCTTCTTGCGGTGCGATGTGACGCGATGACAGTTAGCATTCCATCTTGGTCGGCGATGCCCTCCGGCGGGATTAATTGCACGCGCATCGTCATCAACGTCTTACGTAACAAGAAATGTTCGCCGTTAAGTACGCACAACTTCAGCTCCGCGTCCGAAATTACACAGGACTTGACGGTGCAGATGAAGATAAGTCGATCGGTTTCAAGTACGCGTACGTTTGCGTCGCGCGGACTGAGTGCACGTCTAAATCGAATCGCGCGTTGCTCCAAATCGAAGCGATGCGGACGAAACGCTCGCGACGTACGCAAAGTTTTAAGCGTTGAACTTTACCGAGCTGTGCCCATCAATGAGCATCAACCACGACATTATGTTTTGCGCTTAAGTAAGTAGGCGCTCGTCGGTATTTACAAGACGTTACGAGCGCAGTGCGCTTGCAACGATGGCGCAAAGATGCGATGGGAAACGGACGAATAAATTTACGCGATTACGCACTCGTGGAAACAAATGGTGTGGATCGTGATCGCGATTTGTTTAATTCGCGAGCGCTTTGCTTTTGTGTTCCCTCAGGTGGCAATTTCGACGTGCAAAGAGCAGAAAGTGAAAATAATCTGGCTAGTTTTGTTTTAGAATAAAATAAGCAGAAATGCGGGTTAGGTTTTGAGGAAAATTGCAATTTCCTAAGTTCAATTAACGTAATCTATTTGCAGGTCTTTGAAATTGACATAACATATAGAAAACATTTATAACATATGATATTTCGATTTTTACACCTTTCTGGAGAGCTTAACGTATCGTTAAGTGTCAGGAAATCTTTTGCCATCTTTTGGGCAGGATTGGAATTGAGAAGTATGATATTTTGATTTTTTTATAGTTTTAGGTGAGTTTATTGAATCATCAAGTGTCGCCACCTATTGGAAAATGCTCTCTGAATATAGGAAGAGGGTTGAACTAACTCTATCTACTGGTAGGGTGAGAAAATTGGTTCGAATTGCGAAAAATAGCTATTTTAGGTTATGTCCGGTGCCCCATATTGGGAATGGTTCTCATAATATTGGGTGAACGTTTAAAAAACGCCCTTGACGACATTTAAAATTGGGTTAATTTTGAGTAAAAGTGTATAAAGTGATATTAACCGAGAAGAATATTGTTTTGAGTAAGTTTAACGTATCATAAAGTGTCGCCACCTGTCGGGAATGCTCTCTGAATATACGAAGAAGGTTATTCTAACGCCATCTACCGTTACTGATTGAAAAATAGTTGATAATTGATGGAAAACATTTATAAAATAGTTCGAATTGTGATAAAATTGATATTTCTGGTTATGCCTCAGAGAAGTAAGTAAGTTATGCCACCTATCGGGAAATACTCTCATAATATTGGGAGAACATTTAACCAAGGCTCTTGATGAGATTTGAAATTAAGTCACTAATTCATTGTGAAAATTTATGAAGTTACATTAACCGAAGAACATTGTTATTTTGAATGTTCTTGTTTCAATTGAGTTTAAGTGTCGCCACCTATCGGGAAATACTCCCCCAATACACGAAGAAGGTCAAACTAACTTAATCTATTGTTAGTGTTTGAGAAAGCGTTGATTGTTGATGGAAAACATTGATAAAGTTGTTTGCACAACATAAGAAGAAAGGTATATTTGTTTTTTTCTGTTTTAAGCAAGTTAGAAGCATCAGCAAGTGACGCCACCTTTCGGGAAATGTGCTTTTCGCATAACGATAACTATTAAGAGTCGAATTTCTATTAAATATTAATATGAACAAACATAAAATTTATGAAGAATTCCGTGAAAACTGGCAGAAAATCATGTTTATAATGGTTGCAGATGGCGCTTTGAACGTTTATTAATATTTAACGCCCAAATGAAATGCATAACCGCTTCGGCAGACAGTAAAACGAGCGAAGACTGCCTGCAAAGCGCACGTTACTCAATAGGTCAATGCAGAGACGATGAACAATCGACCTGCTTAGGAATACTCCTCGATTCCTCGAAAACGGAGATGTCTTAAGACGTTTCTCGGCGCGTCTTAAGTCGTAGGTGCCTACACTATGATTAGGCATGTTCGCGTGCGCCAAAGTCTATCCGGAATCTGGTCGAAATCGCCGATCTCGATCGCAGTCGCGATGCGTCGTCACGCGCGCAACATAACCTAGCGCAGCGCACGGTACGGTTACCTAACCTCAAAATTAGTCGCGGCTTAACAATGCGTTATGAGTTACGCGGGCGGTCGCGACCTTATGATTAATTATCTGCGAGCAGTTTAGGCGCAAAAAATAGAAATTTAATAGCGCGCGGCGATTCGTCAAGTTTCCAATATTGTTTCGGCCGTTTGTTATGCGCGTCGCGAGTTATTATTTATCGCCGCGGCGAGATGAAATTGGCGAGGCGACGCGGATGGTCGTTTACATAATTTTTACTCTTCGCCGGCGTCGCGGGCGAGCAAGCAACAAGTGCGGCGCGACGTCAGAACCGCGATTTGAATTGCGCAATGTCTGCAGGATGCGCGCTTCGCCTGCCAATAAATACCGCGAGGTATTATTAACGTTTGTCGATTCGGCAATTGCGCGTCTGGCGTGCGCCCACGTCTTGCGCAACGATGACCGAGATGTACAACTGGTGTTACACTTAAATTAGCGCCATCTATGAAGCGAAAAGGCCCGTCGTCGATTTTGTCGCTCCGAAGCGATCATAATGATTATGGCAAAAGTAAGAGCGGCGACGAACGTTCATTGTTTCAAATCCGAAACGATTTATTTGTCGAATTGTCGCCGCGGTTTCGGACGTTTCGCACGCCGGTGAAAGTGACGCGTTGTCGCCGACCCGACTGCGGCGAACGCGAAAACTAATTAACCGTGCGACCGTGCGCCTCCGGGCTGCCGGCGGCGTTGTCGTCGCCGTCGCCATCTTGTCCTAGCATGGTTTCGTTTCGTTTAGGCGGCGCCGGTTGCGACATCTGCGCGGCGCGATTGTTCGTTTCTGCGCGCCGCGGGCGAGCACGACGGGCCTAGTTTTCTTAATTGCCGCGATTACTATCAAACATTTGCTAATGGTATGAACCACTCCGGTCTTAGCAAAATAATCCCCGCAAACAAACCAGTTTTTATCGCGTCTTTACTTCTTCTTAACTTCTACTTTCCTACGAATATATTTCACCCTGTGAATGGAGTGCGACTGAATCAGATTATTTTCGTTTTTGTCACTTTTCTACTCGCATTTGCTTCTGCTTAACCTCTACTTTCCCAGGAACGAATTTTCACATTCTTTAAACACTGTGTATATAGAGTGCGACCAAATATGGAAGATTGGACTGGATCGGGTCGTATCCAGTCACCCAGTGGTTCGAATACGTCGATTTTTCACTTTTCGCGATTTTTCTAATTGATAATTCCGCGCGCAATTATTCCCTCGGCGATTATCACGTGCGTTTGCATATTGGGACAATTTGTGGGCGCTCAATTTTCGTAATTTTTGCCAATTACTTTCTAGGAGCGAACGCGCAAATCGCAACTTTACTTTTTGCTATTTGGTGATTATTTAATTAGGACATTCGGGACGCTATCATTATTACGAAAACGATATGCCTTTAATTGTTAATTGTTTCTAATCGGAGAACTAATTATAGCGCAAGAAACTCTCAGTTTTTAATTATTCAATTTGGAGGTGCCAACTGAAGGTTTGACTTTGTTAAATTATATTATTTGGGGCGTTATCACGTTATTTCGGGAACCTTTTGCTATTAAATCCTGTTTCTAATTGTGCATAAACTAATTGCACTAATTGGAGTGTAAGAAACTTCTGGTGCCAATTGTAAAGGAATGTTTGTTTGTTTATTTAATCAAAGTATGTGGGGCGATATCATAATTGCGCTGTTCTTCTGCCATTAATTGTTGATTGTTTCTAATTGTGGATAAACCAATTGAACTAATTGTAGCTCAGTTTCTAATTATATAATTTAGTGATGCCATCTATGGGTGAATTTCTAAAAGTTTTTACTTTGTTTATTTAATTAGTGTATTCAGGGGCGTTACCATAATTGCGAGAACGTTTGGCGATTAAATGCTAATTGTTTCTAATTGTGGACAAGCTGATTGTATTGATAGCGGTGTAAGAAACTCTCAGTGTTGCATTATTCAGTTTAGTGGTGCCATCTATGGGCGGAATTCAAAAGGTGCCGTTTTGTTTGTTATGCGCGAAGCGCGGGAATTATGAAACATTCGATTCCAACTAATTACAGTTATGTTAGCCGACGAGTCAGAAGGCGTTTCATTGATTCGCGCGAATTCCCATGCAATGTTCGACAAAGATTAAATTTTAACGCCTGCGAGTCGGAGGAGTTTCTCATCGAGAATTTGCCGCGTTGCGCAATCTCGCGATGCGCGGTCCGCAGAATGCGCCGCCGAATGCAAATGCCAATACACTCCAATTGCGATTATTGTGTTACATCTTGCGCGCATCTTTTGGGCGCTAGACGCTTCAATGAAAAATCGGCTTGAACTTTGACTGATGATCCCGAGACGTATAGTGAAAGTGACGCACGGGAATAGAAGTAAAAAGCGTATGAAAGAATGCGTGAAGAACGCAGAGAGAAAAATAGGAAGTACATTGTTGTGCGGCGTGATGTAAATATTTCCGAAAAGTGCGAATACATATGAATATATTGAATAATTTGTTGCGCGGAGCGCGATCGGAGAGGCCCGAGAAGCGTTTCGCATCAGATAAGGCGCCGGCGAAATGTTTTTATAAGCGCGGCGCAGATTTTGATCGTGGCCGGCGCTGTTTTCTGTTTTTGCGTTGCGAAAGGAGCATAAATTTAGCTAGGTGGATTAAGTGCAAAAATTCAAAAATGAAGAACATTCTTGTGATGGAAGTTAAGTAAAGCGACTTAATGGCTGAAAGGAGACGGTTAGAGTTGAAAATTAGGGTAAACGAAGATTTTAACCTGGAGAAGAGACCAAAGTTACTTAAAATAAGGCAAAACAAAAATTTGCAATCACAAAATTAAATTTTTTGGACGTAATGCTAGGCAAGGTTTGTTTTAGTTGGAATTAACTTAAATCACCTTATACGAAGTAAAAAATTAATGGTTTTTCAAGTTTTAACAAATTCAGCCATGTTCCCAGAGAGTTGAGTGGCATTAAAACCTGTTGTCATTGACAAAATTGCGCTGTTTTGCGGAATGATGTTCTGGGTTAACTTAAACCGAGATTTTCTCCCTTGAAAGTTGACTTAAGTCACTCGAAACGAAGTCAAACGTAAATTTTGCTTCGGCGTTTAAGTTTAATTGATATTAAGTATGTTTTTAAAGGTTTAAGTACACTTAAAATGAGGCAAAACTTTCTTTTAAGTTTTTATAATTTCTGGTATGTTTCGAACCCCCTTGGGTGGCTTTAAAGTCTGCATTGTAATCACAAAATTACATTTTTAGGAAATGTACACTTTTAAGTTATGCTAGACAAGGTTTGCTTTATTCTGGAAGTAACTTAAGTCACTTAACTTAAGTTTTCATGAGTTTTACGTTTTAACAATTTTAACCATGTTACAAAAGAGTTGATTGGCTTTAAAACCTGCTTTCATTAACAAAATTGCGATGTTTTGACGAATCGTGTTCTGGGTTAACATAAAGCAACATTTTCTCCCCTGAAAGTGACTTAAGCCACTTGAAACAAATTGTAAGTCAAGAGTAAGTTTTGCTTCGGTTTAAATGCTTAAATAATTTATAAATGGTATTGGCAGTTACTTAAGTGCATTTTTAAGAAACGCAATGTTTTAGGTTAGGTTCTTCAACCAATATTTCCTATTTCAAAACACTTTAAATCGCAATTTCGCCGGTAGACGGAAATATTAGGTGTGTAATAGCTGGATTATTGTTGTTTAACATCGCACAAAGAGCCCCATTCGCTGCTAAAGATAAATATAATAAAGGTTGTGTTTGCATTGATTGTGGCATTTAAAATCGAGTTTTGAAGATGTTCCGACTGCGTCTGAGCGTGGAAAATAGAAAGCGATTCGCTCGCTATTTGTTATAGCGGCTCGTTTCTCGTCGGCGGCGCGCAGCTCGTTCCCTATTCGACGACGAATTTTATTAACAACGGGCCAGACGCGGATTCCACCTGCGCGCCGACGCGGCCGGGCGCGCGCAAAAAATCGCCGCAATCGACGAAACAATTAAAGCGCGCTAAACACAATGCAAACACGCGCAAAGCGCGAGCGGCAACAATGCGTTGCATAAAGCGCAATTAGGCGGCACTGCGGTTGCGCTACGCTGGCTCGGATCATTTTTTCTAGGAGAAAAGCGCCACAAATGACGCGCTTTACAAGAGGAACTGCGGTTTGAGGTTAAACTGACTCAGAGACCACGATACGAACGACTGAAGATGTTTAGTAACCCTAAGCCACCCTAAGAGACTCGCTTAAGTAATCTAGGATCAAAAATGGCGTGTGAAATCACCAGAAACTTAATTTATCCTATCGGAGCAGTCACAAAACTGCATTTATAAGAAAAGTACATTTTTAGGTTAAGTTAGGTTATGTTCGACAACGTAGTTCCCTAAACCGATGTTGTTGACTCAACACTTAGTTTAACCTCTTTGTGGAAAGACCCCACTTAACTCCTGAAGACTTAAGTAACTGTTTGCAGTAAATCCGACGCTTCATCGTTTGGTTGCGCCGTAATTGCGCAACGGTCGAGCAATTACCGTCGGACGAAATTTCAAACTCAACGACCGAAGATTCAAACTTCACTTTCGGCGGCGTGTTCGTGTCGACGCTGCGGTCTCCTTCGCCTCCTTCGTCCTCTTCGACGTCGGCTAACCGTAAACTCACAAACAAGCGACAACAATTAATGCACGCACGTTTCGCTTTGATTTTTCACCGTTACGGCTGTCATTTCGGCAATTAATTATCGTCGAATTGTAGAAAAACCAACCGAAAGCAACGTTTCGACATCGCCACCATAACCTAACCTTAAAACTAACCTCCAAACAAAGAAAACATCGATGTGCGGCTTTCAGCACGATGCGTATCATTGGGATTAGATTGGAAGTTATGCGCACGGTTCCAGATCAACTTTTTGAGGTGAAAAAACGTACTTGTGGGTTTGGCGAACGACCTTGCCGCTTTTTGCGGGCGCTTGAACTCGCTTAAGTGTATCGCACGTGGTCGCCGCGTTTTTGCGCGTTTTTTCGAGGCATTTTTGTCACATTTTGTAACGTAATAACTCAGGCCGCGCCTTTCATTAGCATAATCGAACACAAAATAACAAAAAATCCCGATGGCAATCGGATAATTTATTAATTCGAATTTAGACCAAATATACAATGTGTCAGAGTTCAAAATGTTTAAAATCTTTTTCCCGAAAAAAATTATACCATGTGTTCGAAGTAACAATATAAAAAAATTCAAAATGCATTTCTAAACATTTTTAGAATTTTATAAAATGTGTCCATAAAATTAAATACCACGTGTTCATGGAAAAATACAAATCCCTTATTCCCTTGACAATCATTATTTCCTAAAAAGCTCTCCTCTAAGTTACTGATATTAAGTAACTTCATCGTTAAGTAACGTCGTTCAAGGAACACAATTAATTTTTCCCAAGTCATGCCCCGATCGATTTCGACCAAGATCGATTCTTTTTTTCCTTCCCCGCGGATACTTCGTCGAGGCGGACATGGGCAGCTCCAGAGGCGACTTAAGTCCGATCGATGTGGCGATCGGAGCGCGCCCGTCGCACTCTTAAAATGTTATGTCACACGCTGGTTAGAAAAACTAGTTTAGCGCGCGGCGCACAATCGGGCGGCTTGCGATTAGCTGTTTGCTGTTTGCCGTTTGTCGGTTTATTTATTTGCTCGTTATTAGCGAACGGCCGGCGCGCGCAACATTGCGTCGGACGGGACAGGACAATCCGAGCGATATCTCGCGCCAGGACATAAATTCGTTCAATTAATTTTTTTCCTTCTGTATACCGGCAAGCGGTTAATGTTTCGTTGAATCGAATTAGAATTAGCATTAAGTCAGATAAGTAGTAAATGTTTGCGAGTTTTATGAGGCTGGGATTGTGTTCCAGAATGTTTAAGAGGTTTGGCTTGTTTGTGGGTGGTTGAGTAGAGTTGGAGTTAGGTTATGTCATCGGAGTCATTGATATTTAAGTGGTTTGCCAGTTTTTTGGTGCTAGCCGGAAGAAAAAATTGAAATAAATTATAGTTTTCGTGTCTTTTGTTAGAAATTATTACTTAAGCGATAGATCAGTGACTTAAGTCCGTTGGGCATGTGGGCAAGTTGACTTAGAATGTTTGGAGATGCAGTTTTATTTGCTAAAAATTTACTTAAGTCGTCTACTTATTTAAATCGCTTGAATTGACTGACTTAAGTCACTTTTTATAATAAATATCAAGTAAACCAACTTTCTGCTTGTTTTCTGCGGAAGACCAATCCCAATAACATTTTTCAGCTTCACCGAAATAATGTAACATGAATTAACTAGGTTAAGTCACATTAATTCTCCTCAACTTAAATTCCTAATAATGTCTTATTCTAGTTGTAAGTGTATTTTTCAAAAAATTCACGTGAATTGTCTTCCAAGCAACGTTAAGTAACTCGCCTAAGACGCCTTAAGTAACTTTAACGACCGCGATGCGCACGATACGCAACTAAACGCGAGTAAACGCGCGGCGAGACAAATAAAACGAAATAAATAATTACACTGCTCAGATTCGGATCGAGATGCGGAGTTTCTCATGACGTGGATGCGGGACGGTGTCGACATCTCGTGAGATGCGCGCGCACGGTGGATATGTTATGCTAACGATGTAGACACGACATGCAAAATGAAAACTCGCAGAGAACCCACGAAAAAGAATCGAGAAAGAGACAAAGCGCCAAAGGAACAACGAGACAAAGAAGTCGGTTTGAAAAGTAAAACATGTTTGCGTATGTCGAACGCGACTTAAGTCTGCTAGAGTCTATTTTTAACTCGGCGCGTAATTAAATAATTTAGAAATTATTTAATAACTTACGCAACATGCGCAATCTAACGGATTAAGTCGATTAGAAAAAGCGTTACGAGTGAGCAGTTAAAATACGAGTAAATCAAAGCGACTTAAGTGTTTTAAGCGTTTTAGGCGATTTTGATTTTTTGTTAATTCAATTTGACTTGTATTTTGGCACGCGCTGAAATGATTAATTAGGCAACATGCAATTAATTTTTTTTTAATTGAAAAAATTGCTTTTACTTAACTACCGTACGACTTAAGAGCGACGAGTTTATAATTGAATAAAAGTGAATCGAATTTATTTGGACAGAAGATTGAATTCAATTTAACTCGCAGCCAGTTTAATTGAACTAACGATATGTAAATTCATCGATTGGGAATTACAAATTGCGGATTGTTGTACGTGCGTGGACTTGAACGCGTTGCGTCGGCGCGCATGCGCGGGTAACGCGAAACCACACATGGAACCGAACGCGAACGAGTGCGTTCAAGCGTGCGCATGCGCGCGCGGCTTCCGGGTGCGACTCGACGCACCGGCGGATTCGGGCGAGTGGAATTTCGCCTTCCAAGGAAAACCGGCAGGACAATCGACCGAAGCGGATCAGACAATCGCGCGCGGCAATTAACTGATTTGCGCGTTAGAAATCGATGGGTTTTTAGGTTAAGTTATTTAACAGTACGCAAATTAACTTGACTTAAGTCAGTTCTAACCTGAAGGGAAAACTATAATTTGTAGGAAATTTCAAAGACATTTTTTAGACTTAAGAGAATATGATGTAAGTTACTTAACTTAAGACTTGGCTTAAAAATAAGTTTTTCCTCTATGAAGTCATTCGACTTAAATATTTCGATATTTTGATGAAATAATTTCGTTTTAGGTAATTTTCAAAACTTAAGTTGCTTTACTTAAGTTAAGTCACATTTGATTTTTCCCTAGAAAGTCATTCGACTTGAAAATTGCGATGTTTGGGTCAAATTACACACTTCAGGAAATTTAGTAAATTTTAGTCACTTGACTTAACTTAAGTCACCTGACTCACTTTCCCACTTTCCCACGAAAAAGTCAAATATCGTCCTCAGACGTCCTCCAAAATAAAAATTTCCTAACTCTCAGTGTCTTAAGTCACTCCAGTGAGTAAACATTGCCACACACGAATTCGACTTTATTGCACGCGCATTCGCAGCGCCGAGAGTGATGAGCGGCCTAACGGTGCGCGTCGCCTGAAACGTCTGACTTAATTACGGCGTTAATTAAAATCGAATCATCGGTTGCGCCGCGACGCGCACAGCTCACTCGACGAACTTCGGCGAAGAGCCCGCGAGATGAGATGACGGCATCGTCTTCGCCGCGCGGCGTTTATTACGTGCTAACGCCTTTCGCGGCGCGAGAAAAACGCTAATGATTCACAACATAACCTCAGCTCAACTCCGAGTCTCTTGCGCAAGCGCGGTGCACATTGCAGGCGCATGCGCATGCGCGCATAATGCGTTTTGTAACGGAATTAGGAAATTCTTCTCAGAGCTGAATTATGCACAAAAACAAATAATTAACGTCGTAATTTTGTATCAAAATTAATTTATTCTCGTGTTGCGGTTTACCTTGCAATCATTTCGACTTTTTTCAGCTTGAGATTGTTTTTAATTCGTTGCTGTAATTTTAATTCAGTTTACTCGTGTTAAGTCACCTTTTGAGGCGGTTTTTGAGTTATCTCGTGCACAACTTCTGGTTTGCGCATAAAAGCCAGCCGCGCAGGTGTTTCCCATGTTGTCGTTGTTATTTCAGAGCGATGAGAAAAAAGATGGCGGACAAAAAACTTTTGATTCATCGCAGTTTTTGATTATACGTCTTGCAAAATGTTACGAACGCAGTCGGGTCGTTGCAAAATGGAGTTTAATTCTGTAGAAATGTCGAAAGTCCGTGTTACAGTTTTATAGATTTCTGTAGTTGACTTATGGATGGATTATGTTCATCACTGACACCATTTTGCTCGTGTTCAAATATTTCGTGGTTTCTTCGGTAAAATTAATATGTGGTGTAAGTTGATTCGAACAATTTGATTTGGGCAATTCAAACAAGTTTTTGGCAAAAAATTGATGTATTCATAATCTTAAGTCATCTTGACTTAAGTTAAGTCACTTTAGAATCATGATATTTTAAACAAGTAAATAATTTTTCCTTCAAACATTTTTGTTTTTGGAATTGGTAAAGTCTTAAGTATCCTTTACTGAAGTTAAGTCACTTTAGATCTTAATTTCATGACATATTTAATTTCTTTTGCAAAGGGACGCATTACGCAAGTAAAGTCGTGTCATGTGACTTTTCAGTCATGATTTCCACATTTTAGACAGTTTCCCTAACGTTACTTAACTTAAGCCACTGGAAGCCACTTTTGACAGTAAAAAAAAGTGGGATTCCCCAGGATATTATGACCGTGAATGAAACCTAATACGCAATGTCAGTACCAACTGCTTAAAAAATGATTTGTTGTTAGAACAGAGGATGTTTGACATTTGTTTAAATTTTAAGCAAATAAAACAAACCAACAGCAGTGAGTGTTTGTTTTGGCTTTCGGCGGCTCGTCGGAGTCGTAGTCGTTCGTCTTGACATCGGAGGCGCGTTGAGACGACGAATGCATTTGTCGTCGATTTACGACTTTGACACATTGCATCCGAGCGCGGGTTTGTATGGTAATTTAATTTATTCGCCGCGTATGCTAATCGCAGCCATGTTGCCCTTCGATGATAGGTGTAACCAGCGTCTAACATATTAATAACCGGCCTGCAGTAAGGCGGTGAATGCGAATGTAATACCAGAATGTAATCGCAGTAATCGAATGATTAGATGAATTGAGGTTAGGTGCGCATATCTGCATTAACTACGCAATATTATCAACGCTATCTAACCTTAATTCGGCTTACTTCCTCATTCTTGAGAGGTTGAAATTACTTATTTTCCATTCCATTCCATTTTATGGAAGAATCTCTTTTTTTGGGTGACTTAAGTCAGTGTGTGTGAAATGACTTAAGTCATATGACTTAAGAAAAATTCCGTAAGATACCTTTACTTATCGAAATGTTAAGAAAAAATAATTTTATATTTTTTTTATTGAAGTGGCTTAAGTCAGTTTATGTCTGAAGTGACGTATGTAAAATTATTTTTTCTTTTTTACTTTTCTATAGTATAATAATTTTTCCTTACTTAAATAGACATAAGTTGAGTAATTATTTTTATGGCTTAAGTAACAATGCTTAAGTGATTTATCGACTTGCACGAGTAAATATTGTAAACAACATGAATGAAAGCAGCAAACCGGATCTCGCACCCAATCCTACGATTCTAATAAAAGCACGCTGCAGAATGCGCAGAACGTGCTCGAGTGACTTAAATCAAGTACGTTACTTAACTATGGGCGTATGGGCGCGTTTCTACCTCTGAGCGCTCGGCTTACAGATAAATAATTAAGTTAATAATTTACCGCAACAAATTCGCGCGCGCTCGGCGCTTCTGCAAATGTCACGGACAAAGTCCCCCTTTCATGGTCAGCCATTAACCGAAAGTGTTTTGACTTGAGTTAAGTCAAGTCCAGTCAGTTATCAACTAAACTCCTTGGCGATCTCAGTCCTCTAATCGTAAAACGAAAACATTCGACAGTAAAATGCGTGCAATGTGCACATAAAACACCCGCGGTGCCTTCTTTAATTTATGCGTGCGTTGAGTCTAGGCTAAGGCGCCTTAAGTGGATTACTTCCTGCTCGCGGGCCAGGAATTTTTGATATTATTTTCGCGCTCTTTCGCTCTTCTCGGAGGAGGATGCCCGAGGACGCCGGCGGCCTTGGCATATGGCGCTCGGGTCGATCAAGATTTTTACGTATTGATTGTCCTTGCTTTCTACTTTTGCTACTTACATGTCCAGCAAGCGGCTTAAAGTGAGTTTAAGCCTACTTAACAGAAAACAACGCTGTTTAAGGTACTTTAATGTAGTTTGCTCTTTGGTTTTTTTTTGTTTTTTTTTATATTGCTATCAATATCAAGCCAAAACTATCTAAGTGACTTAAGTCACTTTTACTTATCGAAGCAAATAGGATTTTTTCTCGGAGGGAAAATTTTCTTTAGAAGAGACCACATTAAAGGTAAAGTGACTTATTGTTGGCCAAAGTTTTGACAAAGTGACTTAAGTCATTTACAACAATAATAAGATTAATTTCTGGAAAAAATACAAAAATATGGATATGTGACTTAGTGATTTCTTTTAGGGAAACTAACTTTAGTCTTATTTTTAACTTAAGTTTTAAAACAATTTATGTTTTCTAATTTTCAGGAGGAATTATCTAAAACTATTCTAAATCATATTTTTGATAAAGTGACTTAAGTCGCTAAAAATCATAAACTTCCTAAAATCTGACAAAAATAGTTAAGAGGTGACTGAAGTCAAATTAAAAAAAAAGAGAACATTACTTTTGTATAAATTTAGGGGAAAGTGACTTAAGTCACTAAAAAATGAGTAATTTACGCGGAAAATGGATTTGTCCATTTTTCGAGTGACTTAAGTCGGATTTTCCGGCCATGCACTAACGTCCGATATAATCGAAGTTAAATAGGTTTCTAATGACCAGCCTGGCCATGTCTACCGGGGCATTTTCGGCCACTTAATATGCACACCGGCGGTTTGGTAATTGTGCATGCTCTGATTAAACAACGGCGCGCTTCGCAAGTGAAACGAAACCAACAATAAGTTACGAGTGCGATTGAAAGTCTAGCGCAAACAAACATGCGCGGTTTCACGTTCAGAAAGTGTACGCGTCCACTTTCCTGATTTCTTCCAAATCCGCGCGGCGCGCGTTGCGCATGCGCGCCGGACTTAGCGCTCCGATTCAAATCGTGCCGCGCGAGCGACACCAAAAAGTTTTCGAGGATCTCGGGAGGTGTTTTCTGAGCGTAAAAAGTTGTACTTACCGAAAACTGCCACCAGGAGCACGAGTGCGCCACGAGTCACCAACATGTTGCGAGCTGAGCGCGAATTTGCAGAAACGGATCGGAGAGAGGAATCACACGAGCAGAATAATCCTCGTTGGGTCGTTTTGGGTCACACGCAGGAGCTAGAAGCACTTCCCCATCAGACGGTCGCGGAACATGAAAATTCTCCCCAAATGTGACGCGCGCGTCCACCACGTTCTCGGAGCGCGATGCGATGTCGCGGACTCGTGCGGCTCGCGCTGACTGGGTCGGCGGTTTCTTCAAAAGTGGTTCTTAAGTGAAACGTGCGCCTTTCGCACTCGCCACTCTCAAGACGCCGTCCCCACTCGGCACCAAGCACCAAGTCTAGCATCGGCTCTAGTCGCGAGAATAGACGCGCCGCGCGGTGCCGGCGTCTAGGATGCATTCACTTCTGGGAGCCGGGGAGACCTTGGTCCGCAATGTCTTTCTCCCTACGTTTCGCAAAGGTTGCCGTCATGCCAATGCGACTTAAGTCACTTACGGGTGGACCAACGCCTTCGTGTGCACTTCCTTTCTAATCGCGAATTTTTACACATGCCACGCGTTTTTTAAGCGACTCATGTCATGTAATCGATGGATACCAAAGTTTTGAGTTACTTAACTTAAGTCACTTTAGGAATTTTGCCTTGAATGACCTTTACACCCCTTATAACCTCGAAATAACTTTTAATATATTTAATTTAAGTCACATTACTTTACTTAAGTCACTTTGCTTTACTTATGTCGGATAGTAAACTTCATCGTTTTCAAAAAATTTAATTGGTTCCGGCAGTTTTCAAGAAAAAATTGATGGAATACTAAGGATATTCGAGTGACTTAAGTTAAGTAAGTCAAATTATTGAAATTTGATTGGTTTAAAATTACTTAAGGTAAGTCACATTCAAATGTTGGTAAAAATTAGCTTTAAATCTCCAAAAATATCTTAAAAGTATAGAATTTTACTTACGTCGCTGTTACTTAAGTTAAGGGATATTAAACTGTTGGTTGTAATTGAGAATGAGCTTTACAACCACAAATTTCTTGTTTATTGTCAATTTTAAATAAAAATACGATCAAATACCGAAAGAATTTCAGCGACTTAACCTAGTTAAGTTAATAAATTGATATTCCCCGGAGATTTCAGTTACTTAAGTCAAGTTACATTCAAATTCTGCTCAAAAATTATATTAATACCCCCTACAGCATTAAAATGTAACTCACATTACTTAACTTAAGCTAACTGTGCTATTTTTAAAAGATTTCTGTTGTTTTGTTAATTTTTAGCAAAAAGACGATAACTTACTAAACATTTGTAAGTGACTTAACTTAAGTCGTGTTACTTAAACCGTTCCTCTCGCAATTTTATAACAAAACTCACCTTTTTACACGTTGATTACCATAAAATATAGTTCATTATAATGATTCCGCTTCACATTGACTCATAAATCAATTTCGTTTTCGTTCGGTTGCGTCGTCGGCCGTAAGTCGACTTAATGCGCTACCAATTTGCTCGCAATTTGCGCAAGCGGCGTCTAATCCTCCGTGAGGCCGACCGTGAGGACGACACACGAAAGTCTCTCCCGTCCGCCAACAACAATGGGCAATAAGTTATTAGCGTGAGGTCGAATCCGCGCGAGAGAGAAAAAAACAAAAACCGAACCGTAACTCGGCGCGGAGCATTTGTTTATGTAATTGCTTTCGAATCTGGGTTTCGGCGTGACGCGTTTCTATTTCATTAACGCGCAAAAGTGTCCGAAAATTCCTACCCGCTTTTTTGCCAAGCCAAGTGTGACTTACGCCGACGATAAGTAGGCTCTTATGTCGAGTCCGGTCGAGTCGTGCCGAGGCGCAAAACAAGTAAAAGTTACTTAATAAATTAACACTCTTTAATTGGGTTTATGTTCATTTTATTTATTTAAGCCACAAAGTAAGTGAGTATGTAACTTAAGTCAGGTCAAGTGTGACTTATGTTAAGTTACTTTGACTACTTTATTTGGGATTTTAATTTTATTAATTTTCAAATGTAATTTCTCATTGGGGATTTGACTTAAGTCAGACAAGACTTATGTTAAGTCACTTTGCTAACTTTTTAATTAAAAAATGTTCAGATACATTTTCTCGATGAAAATGCCACCTAAGTAGAGTTTTACTCTGACCTAAGCCATGTTAAAGTGACTTAAGCCAGGAAAAGTATTCCTTCTAAGGTATATTAAGATCCTTGACATCTCAAAAGTCAATATTTCATCATCCATAAACTATAAATCAATGTAAACATACTCGTTACACCGCCAGTGGGATAATTCTGCATGACTGACCACCTTGAGGCACAAACATGTTGGCGCATCGTCTACATCTAAAGTTATTCAATTTTTTTCAATCCTGCCGCGCCTCATCGAAGCGTAAAAATCAAGATTTTCCGCAATTTCCGTTCGGAGGTTATCCGAAAATCAACAACGAACACTCGAGCCGCTCGCGAGCGGTTGTGCCTACCTCCCACCTCCGTCTCCTGAAAACACATTACAATATTCCAAATAGGAAATTGGATATTGGATATTGGCAATTCGAAAGCGCGGGAATGCAATAATCAGCGTTTACAAACAGAACGTATTTATTAAAGATCCATGTATAATGTAATAGTCATGTACGGTAATAATTAATGCTCGTAATTCGTAATCATACGCATAGTACGGATTATAATCGATCGGTAAAGAGTGTGGCGCGTGAGCGAGCGAGTTTGCTTTTGGCACAAGTTTGCGAAACCGTCGGCATTCAGTCTTTTTCGAGGGGTGGCTTACACGTTAATCGTGAATTCTCTCTGTTCTTGCTCTTTGCGCTCTTGATATCTGAAACGCGAACATTTTCAGCTGGGGTGTCGGTGTGCGGTCACACGTTTTTTTTTTTTTGCACTACTGTGAGATCTTGGGATCATGTCGTGTCGTGAGACGGTGATACACTGAGTCGGTCAGAGGGTTGTGTGAAGGGTTGTGATGCATTGGTGGAGTGATGGGGCATTGTCACTACCTGGCCAGCATGGTGGCGAGCTCCACCGGCAGTTTTGCCATCTTCACATCGCGATCGCATTCGGCCTCGGAGAGCTCTCGACTATCGGAGAACCGCATCGGCGGTTGGAGGCTGAAGCTGGCGCCTTCGGAGAGGATTCTTTCTATTTCTTCCTCACCGCTGAAAAGGTTTCACTTTATGATTTGTTTCAGTGAAGCTTTTAACTAAAGCAATTTATGATGGTGCGACATTAGGGGTGGTTTTAATTTTAAGGAATTTTCAAATTTAAATCTCTGAATTAACACTTTTTAAGGTCCTGAATATGACCAGCTACTTATTATTTCTATTGGTCAAATTCTTGGGCTAGATCCACATAGACATCGATGGAAGGGGTTGGAATTTTTTGATTGTCTAAAAATTATATTCTATGCACAAGGACCCTGGAGGGTCAGGATCATACCCTGTTACGGAAAACTCGATCGGAAGATTTTTTCAAGGTCCAATGGGCCAGTGAACAATGGAACAACTTAAAATAACTGGGTTCTGGATAAGAAACAGTAAAATATCATGTTTTCTAAAGGAATGAAAAGGTACCTTGGCTACCTGCTGGTGCTCGTAGGTCGATGATGCTTCCTGCCCTGCGGCATACCGCCGCCGACGTGTCGCGGCGTGAGACGTCGCTCGATGGGCGGCGAGATGTCATTAGACTCGGTGCTCGAGTCGCGCCGGAAGAGATCTGCAACGAGCAAGGTTTCGTAACCGGCGTACCCTCCTCGACCAGCGAGTCGGCGCGACGGTGGCTCACCAGCTCGTGGCGTGGCCGCCTTCACCGGCACCCTGTAGTTGGAACCTCCGGGGAACTCGGCGCACGGGCTGCCGCTGGTATCGTCCGATTCGGAGTCCCCTCGGGTGAGGGCATGCGCGCATCTCATTCGGTTTTCGTGTGAGACCGTAGCGGCTTAACAGGAAGGACACCACTAGCTGTAAGATTAAATTATCCCACATGGTAAGGCGTGCATACCTTCATTGTTATAGTATCGTTGAGATTTATGCCAGCTGTGCTTCCCGCTCCTCATCTTGGGATAGTTTTCCACCTCTTCGATGTGTCCGAAGGTCTTGAACTGCATGGTGTAGTCAAGGGAGGAGGTGGTGACTGCCCGGTTGTTTCCGGAAACACTGAAGGTTGCATACGGGCTGATTTCATACATTCCTGTAGACAGATCTTGTTAGAACTCTTGCTACAATCATAAAATAACAGATTTCGGGATTGATTACATACCAGAAGCATCATCCCTCATTTGCTTGTCACACTTCATTGGGGAGGAGGTGTAGACTTGCTGCTTCATGTTCCTTCTGTTCTCCTTCTCGCTCGCTGACTTTTCGGCTAGCTGCTCTTCACTGGGACCATTATCGACCTCCAACCTGCCAAAATATTTAGTCACTGAAAGCGATACTCCACTGCTACTGAACCGTACCTCCTCTGGTTAAATATTTTGAACCATATCAACCCCACGCAAGCTAGGATCACTCCAATGACCACGACAGGAATGACAAAGTAGAGCTCCCTGTAGAACGCCGTACCGGATGTGTTCTCGTTCTGGCTGAGGCTCGGAGGAGGTGGGATATGTTCTAAAACAACATATAATTGAAAATCACTGATCATGGCCATGGCCGGATTACTGTACCTCCTGACAACGTGGTTGTGGCAATATTAAAGAACCCCTCGGCCTTCCCAGCGTCGTTCTGCGCGGTGATCTTCAGCTGGTACCACGTGGCAGGTTCCAAATTATGAATGATCAAGTTCTCTCCGGAAGCGCTGTTGGACACCAGCGTCCACTTATCCTCCAGGAGTCCCTTGTAAGATATGGAGAACTGCGTGATGCTGCATCCCCCGTTGGGCCAGTGGTAGAGGTTCAGTTGCAGAGCGGTGGCGTTAGCCGCGAGGAACTCTTTTTCTTTGGGCAGCTGCGGCGGTCCGCCCTTAGTGCTGACCGTCAGGATGGGGCTGGGCGATCCGTTGCCCACTCGATTGTGCGCGAGCACGTAGATGTGGTAGGTGCACCCGCAACGCATGTCGTCGTAGGTGTAGACGTTGTGCTCCGGCGAGATTTCGTTCGATGTCCAGTCGTTGGCGTAAATCTTCGAAAAGAGGGTATAACCTGAGGACAACGTTAAGACCCGTTGGTATATTAGTGAATAGATGGCGCTGGTGCGCAGTAGTTGGCAGGAGAAGCCCATGGCTTATAGCCTAACCTGACTTATCCTAATTAACATTAAGGGTAAGTTCAAACTAATGTATAGGTGAAGTTGGTGCAGAGTAGATGGCGTTACGTGTCAGTGGAACGTCGAAAGCTTTAAAAACATGTTTCGCATCAATAAACAAATCAGTTTTCCCTGATCGTGAATCAAAACATCCCTGGGGGATGACAATCCGCCAAATTGTTACAAAACAAATGATAAAAACACCCCCGGGGGTGTATTCACGTACATATATTGACAAATTAATTTTCAAAACATTCCACCTTTCCAAAATGGTGCCGCCAGGCTGCGCTGCACTTCATTTCGGATGAAATACGCCGAGATGTTACCCGAGACCACTCGGCTGCGTCGAATGCATTTAATTGCGCCGGCAATCCGCGCAAGTGTTTGGCTTTATTAGCCGTCCGCGCACGGCGCGCCGGGTCGCGTTTTAATAAACGCCGCGACCCTTCTGTTCTGCCAGCGCGACGAACGTTTGCCAGTTTACACGTAAAGTGCATCAAGTGGCGGCGACGACGCCGACGCGAGCGCCACCAGACGCTCTCGATATCATGCACGCCGAACGGAGGTTATGTTGCGCGTCGCTATCGATGATTTCGCGCCACGCCGCGTTTCGAGCGTTACGTTCGGAGAGGGTCGTTGGCAACGCGGAATTCCAGCGAACCACCGCACCGTGCAACAATGTAACGCGGCGCGGCGAAATGTACAATCGACTCGTTGCTCCGGCATTACTCTATCGTTGCGAAATCGGAGGCAAGCATTTTTTTCGCATCGGAATGTGGACGAAATATCCAGTAATCCACTGCCACAGTTTCATCAATCGGAAAGGCATTTTCGATTAATTAGATGCGGTTATGAGTTGTATTATAACAAGCTGTTACATTGTTTCGGGTATTCGCCAATTTTGATTTTTTTTAGTTGAACTATTCACCACTAGATGTCACCTTGATTTTACGTGTGACACATTATTGTAAGTTTCGATTCTAATTGTAAGTTCAAATTCCGGCTGTATCCTTAAAATATCAAAGGATTGTTTGATGCAGGATAAAATAACAACTAATGAAGTTTTTAAATCTGCTTAGATCATTAAAATTGGTTGATTTGATCGGGAGATACAGCGACTTGAAAAATATCAAACACAAAATGAGTTTTTTGTCAGTAAATTGGTCATATCTTCAAAAGTAATTAATCAATTTTATATTTCTTTACATGAGTGTTGAGAGAATTAAATTCTCTACGTGTGAACAGTTTGTATAACATCGAAACGTTTTGGAAAAGTAGGCCAAATTGTGGTCAAAAGTCAATTTAATAGTTGGACATGTTGATGACTTTGTGAATTGCTACATGAAAATGTCCATAACTCAAAAACAATGCGGGCAAATTTAATTTTCTTTTCGGCATCTTATAGGGCATTAATTACTCTATAATTGGTATTTTTACATATGACTTTTATTACAAATTACGCCATCTGGGGACCAATTTTTAAAACTACTCCTTGTAATAAATTGATAATAATTTAACACTGCGTTTAAGGCGCTGCACACTTTGGGTAGTCTAGCCAAGTCTGGCCAAGTCTGAGATGTCAACTTATTTTCGGGTCCCGGAAAATACTACCTGAATCTGAAGATCGCGCATTATTATGCG
>JARRAA010019229.1:0-25412 GCA_030557295.1 Ecitodaemon sp. MM-2014 | reverse complement strand
ACCCTCGAAAGCGTATTAACTAAATAAATCACATTAAATTATTCGGGCGCGTTTTGCGCTTGACAGCGCGCGAAACGCTGACGTCCGAAACTTCCATATTTCTATCTGTCGCGGAACGACGCGACGGAGCAATGAAAAGCGAAGATTCGAAACTTTCGAAGGAAAAGCCTCAAAGCTTTGGCTAAATATTTCGGTATCCACCTAGCCGACGAAATATTTTGCACCAAAAACAAACGCCGAGCTGGAAAGCCCGGCAACATCTTGCGTCGAGGGTGCTTAACTATAGTTTGACGGTTCTTAACGCATCGGAGTTCCATTTTCCGCCGTGCCCGCCCGGGTTTTGCGGTTTTCGACGCTTCGGAGACGTTTGCTCCATAACGCTTGAATTTCTGGCCGAAATTGGCTTTATTAAGCCAACAAAATTCCCGCACCCCTTAGCAACTTAATTATCTCGTTCGGTTTTTCTAATTTTCTGAAATTTTCCTCCCGGAAAAAGAGTAGTTCGCGTTAGTTAGTTTGTTAATTAACTTTCCCGTAGTTATAATTACCTCATTATCAAAATGTGCGCCGTTTTAGAGCAGCGTTTAGTTTGTGTCGAATCGGCAGGAATGTTGCAGGTTCCGCCAACGTTGTCGGGGGTTAAATAACATCGTCGAGTGTGTTTCGAGTGGGGTCGAAGGGGTTGGTGTGCATTGGCGAAGCTCCGACAACTCGTAGAAACGAAACGTGTTGACATTGGACGCCGCGGGTTTGGAATTCCAGACGATAGCTGGAATGTCAGTCGACAGATGTAGGCAACCCAACGTGCACGCGCGGCTCCTGTTCTAGGTTAGGAGCGCGCTTTTCGTTCGCAGCGCTCGCATTGTCATTACGTCACCTGAGAGCGGGGGCGAACGCTGCCAGGATAATTACTCACACCGCGCGCGCGCGCGCGGAAAACGTACTCCGGAGGAAAAAGATGTGGTAATGGGGAAAATGTGGAAAGCGTGCGTCCGCACGTCGTAATTCGGGCCAGTCGGCAAAACAACCACTTTGTTCTTTTAGTACTTTTTATGAGGTAATGAACCTTCGCCAAGTCCCGTTAGAGGATTCTTCCTTTCGCAAGGTGTTCGTGTTTATTCGCGATCGAGTTTTCCGCCGCCGCGCGGGAAAATCTTGTTTCGAAATCGACGCATCGTGTGTTCCGCTGCCGTTTGATGTCTGACGTCAGATAGCCGATTCAATTTGTTTTCGGCGCGCCCGCCGCGCCCTTTGCACAACAACAAACGAGATTCTATCGTCCCGACTGTCAGCCGGAAGATAATGGCGTAATGCGATGCCGCCGCCCTCCATCTTCGGACGCGCGCGACTTCCACTTCTGCGCTCTTTCTTGTTTCCCGCTCAAGGCCATCGCTCGCGTTTATTATTTGCCGCTATCGCGCGCCCATCGCCGCCCGGGGGTTGTTAGCCGCGCGCGTCATTGTCTCGCTGAATGAGCTTGTCGGATGTCAAAGGGACGGCGCAGTTCGCACGTCCTCGTCCTTTTCGCAGCCGATTTCCCGGCGCGGCCGCGTTTTCGGTTCGGGACGCTTAATGAGGGGCGACGCCGAATTGGTTTAATCGATTTCGCGAGCGGCGAGATTTCGCAAAACCCCGCGGTGCCGTGAGGGGTGAAGAGGCGAAATGGCGGCGGAGACGACCGAGCGCAATGAAATAATGTCGTAACTCTGTCGGCCGGACAATATGACAATCCGAGTCGCCGAGACGCTCGGTTTGTTATGTTTTTTTTTTTTATTCGGGGCTACGGTCGCAAACACCCCCGACTAGGCGCATTTGTATCGGGCCCGGACTTTACGCACGGCGATAAATCTCGTTTATGGCTTTTTACGCGCGCGAACGTCAAAATCAATGTGGCGGTCGCGCCAGATGACAAGATGGCTGCCCGTGACACGTTAAAAAATTCGGCGGAGGCCGGTTTAAATTTTCGCGTCCACTTTTTAACTTTTTTTATATTTATCCCTTCGCCCTCTGCCTGAAAGTTAATTTTTTGTCCAAACAGACGTTGTCATTAGGATGTTGACAAGGGTTCGGTGGTGGAGGCGCCGGGCACTTACAATATTAATAGCACTTCAGTCTGGACTTGGACGTCTTAATAGCCAGGTGTTTTTTGTTTGTCTTCCGGCGAGATTTGTGGCCGGGGTTAAATTATTCCCAATTTGCTGCGCGAAGTGACAGAACGTTGCTGAAGTGTAAGTCGGTTGCATAATGCGCATTGTGGCGGCGAAGTTTGTCGAAAGTTCGGCGGCGAACTGTTGATTTATTCAGCAGTCGGGGGGTGCACAAGTTCGGACAAGGATTAAGGGTGGTTAATGAGTTTCCGTTGTTATCTCGCAAAAAAAGATAACTGAATCTTTAATAAGATTATGTTTCTACTTCGGCGACAAAAAGCAAGCGGTGCGTAAAGTTTTTTTTCACCCTCCTTCACGCACTAGTTGCGAAACGTACTATTTCGATGCGGCAAACTCGAAAAAAAGCTGCGAAATGCGAAAAAATCATCCCCCCCGATGGAAATATCTCCGGCGGAATTGATGCATCAATCAAAATCGTGGATTTTCCACGCCTGACGCGTTCCGTTCCGTTCCGTTTCGTGCCGTCAGTCCGGACACGAAGCGACTGCTCAATGCGCGCCCCTAAAATACACCCTTTCAGAGCGCACGTGGCACACACGCTCTCGTTGCTTAAACGCCCGCAGGCCAGCGCGAATAATCAATGCGCGCGGCGGCGGCGACCTTGCGGGGGTGGGCAAACTATTAAGAACAGAAATTGCCCCAGCATCGCGCGCTCGTCTAAAGCCCGCGGCGCGTTGCACTATTTTTAACGTTCGACTTCTTTGCGGCGGTCGCCGAGCGCCGAAACGCGGACTTCGTTAAATATTTAAAATCCCTGGCGGGAAATTAAAGCGGAAATTGAACGCGCAACATTTTGAAGCTTCGCCCCCGCTTAGAATGCGCCGGAAAAGTGAAACGCGGATGAGCTTAATTCGAGCGCTGCCGCGCACGGCAGGATCGAGAACGCTTCCGAAGCTAATTCGCCGCGACGATTTTTTGCGCCGAACGAACCCCTCGACCTCGGCGGAGAGGTGAAAGCGCGTGCCAGCCGCGACGATTTCCCGCGCGGAAGTTTCCGCGAGCGCGACCTTCGCAAGCGCAATATTCCTCGAGCGCCGCGGGCGGGCGCTCGCCGCCCCTCGGAATCGCGACGCCGATCATTACGACGATTATTATTCATCGCTTCGCTCGCGTGTTTTTCGGCGCCGGGGGGTTGGAAATTGAATATCGATTCGATCGCGCGCGCGCGTCCTAAAGTTTTCCGAACATATTAAGCGGGATGAAGAGGGATGAAATGGATCAGACGTTAAGAAAATACGTGGTGCGGGAGGGTAGTTTGGAGGGATTTATTCGGAGCGTGAAATTTGCGTCGCAAACAAACGCGAACGCCAGCGAAATTGATTTGTTTCGAGATCCTTTGAGTTCGACTTCCGAGTCGCCATTTGAAAAAAAGAAAAATTGGCAACTTTTTAATGAGTTTCCACCGTTCTCCACCCCCTGTCGTGATTGTATGACGTTAAACTCCTCGTCACGCGCACGCCTCTCGTCGGCGCGGAACAAATTTCGCATCATTGCGAGGCGCGGCAATAAAAATGCAAAATACATAAATTCCGCGCCGCCCCACGTCGTTTATTGCTTCCTCCGGGGCGGCGGCAAACTATGATACGCGTGTATCCGACACCTTGAGGAGCTCTCGGCAAAAATTTTCGCGAAAATTCATATTTCCACGGGTCTTCCGTAGATTCCGACGCCATCTTGTCGACGAAATGATTGCTCTTTGTTTCGCACTTTCGGCTATGTTTTTACTTTATCTTCTTCTCGCCGCGACTTATCCGCAAACAATTTTTATCGCATCGTGTCGCGCAAGGTCATTTGCAACACCGGAACTCGTCCCCTTTCAGCGCTTATCGCGCCACCTTTCCGAACGTCTCGAGGTGGGATTGTGGCGGCTTACGTCTGACGGATGTCGTTGCGCGCGAACGCGCCCCGGAGCAGGATAATCGATAGGGATATAATGCTCGACAGTGATTTATGTTGGCGCGTTTATTTTTATTTGCCGTTTTTTGTCCGCTCGTCCCGGGAGGGTCTTACTTTCCTCGAGGGCTCGGGTGTATTGTTTTGTGTCCGCAGACCGCACGCCGTAAATCTTCGCGGAGCGGAGGAGCCGGGATATCGAGCCGAACTGTCAGCCGAGTTTGATTAATTAGCTCCGACGCGGAATATTTAAAAAACTCCGTAATTGGGCGCGTCTATTGTGCCTCTCAATTATCGCAATTTGTAGCTGTTGATGCTCCCCCTGCGGGGGATACGATTTAATTAAAGTGGTCGTCGCGAGACATGGGGGATGAGCGCAAACATCGTTACAGTTTCGCCCGTCGTCGAGAGCGCGCCCTCCAAGGGAGTTTGTTTGACGCGCACACGACGAGCCGGCTTGTTGTCCTTAACCGAGTATCAGATTCGGCCAGCCCGGCGTGGACGTCCACGTGCGCCACGACATGGAAGGACCGCCTGGGAGCGTGGCCGTGATGCAGATCGTCTTCCTCGTCAACGAGGGGGCGCTCATCACGGCCACCGCCGACGACACCATGCACCTCTGGAACTTCAGGCAGAAGATCCCCCAAGTCGTGCAGAGTCTTAAGTTCACCAAAGAGAGGTACGCGCCTTGCCCACCCCTCCCGACGAGATTGCGTCTCATGCGTCATTCCTTTCAGGATAACGTGCATGCACCTACCCCTCCAGTCGAAGTGGCTGTACGTCGGCACCGAGCGCGGCAACATACACGTCGTCAACATTGAGACCTTCGTGCTGTCCGGGTACATCATCAACTGGAACAAAGTCATTGAATAGTAAGCCCTCCTCCCGCGCAAGAAGCGGACCCAACTGATTAACGATTTTCTTAGTTCGAGGAAAACTCATCCCGGACCGGTTGTGCATTTAAGTGATAATCCGTTAGACGCTAGCAAAGTAAGTAGATGAAATACCCCTTGGACCCTCCCGAGGTGACTTAACCTCGGCGGTTAATAATGTTTTAATTATCCGTGTTTTAACAACCACGAATGTTCCGCAACAGCTCGCGGAACTTCCGGTTAATATTGCTGCAACTCGACGTAAATATTTAAACCAGCGAGGAAATCCTTTTTACGTCCTTTTCGGAAAGTTTCTTTCATCCGCTCGTCCGCATCCTCAACCTCATCCGCTTCCAAGCCTCGGTGCTCTTTTCAGCGAGCAACATATGAAACTTTCTTATTGAAACGAGGGGAAACGCTCGGAGCGCATGAATTTCGTTTCGTCCCCGTTTTATTGATGATTGTAAACTGATCCCAGATGTTTTCCACTATTTTCCGCCGCCCACTATCGCCCGCCACGTTCGAATCATGAGCGAGCGTTTCTAATTCCGCTTCGAAATGAGATATTAAAAAATTTGAACCGCCGGGATGTTTCGTATCGATTCCTGCCGTTTTGTTCTTTCGCCGGCGACGGCTGGCGCATATTCAATTTGATATTTCTACCTCCCCGCGTCCCTGGGGTAGGGAATTTTTATATTTCTCTACATTTTATTTCCTCGCCGGCACGATGATGGAATATAAATGAAATCTTTAGCGCTAACTCGGAGCGGACGACGGAAGCGAATTACCCGGCGCGGGTTTTTTTTACGATTTCTTCTTCTCCTCCGCAGTTGTTAATAGGTTACGAGAGCGGACAGGTCGTCCTGTGGGACCTGCGAAACAAGGTCGCCGATCTGCGCATCCAGACCTCGGACCCGGTGCGCTCGATCGCGTGGCACTACGAGGGCAAGCAGTTCATGTGCTCGCACAACGACGGGTCGCTCACCACGTGGGCCATCAAGACATTGAACAACAAGGAGATACATCTGTCCCGGCCTCACGGTACTATCGCTTCGACGCGGTCCACGGACGAGGGGTGTAATGTCGCGTTGTTTTTCGGTTGCAGCTAAGGTTGGCAAGGACGCTAAGATTGAGCAATGCAAGCCCATACCCAAAGTTGAATGGAAATGTTCAAAAACAGGGTGAGTAGATTGAGACCCGGCTCTGGATTTGCGTGCCCAGTTCGGGTATTAATGAGCGGTGGGTCTCTGCTTGCAGTGAAGCATATGTGATATTTTCCGGCGGTATGCCCTACGACCAATCCGGTAGAACGCCCAGTATAACAGTAGTGCATAGTAAAACGACAACCGTCTTAGAAATGGAGCATCCTGTCGTAGATTTTATAACGTTATGCGAATCTCCCTACACTAGCGGTGAGTGACTGACCCTCTGGTCGTCGGCGGCGTCGAACGTTTCCGTGCTTGCAGATTTACAAGAACCGTACGCGATCGTCGTGCTTCTTCAGAACGACCTGGTTGTGATGGACCTGCAGACGGCGGGCTTCCCCTGCCTGGAAAACCCGTACCCGATGGACATCCACGAGTCGCCGGTGACCTGCTGCAGCTACCTGGCCGACTGTCCGGCCGATCTCATTCCCGCGTTCTATTCCGTCGGCAGGGCCGGCGCCGCCAAGCGCCAGGGCTTCTCCGAGATGGACTGGCCCGTCGGCGGCGGCAAATGGGTGGTGGCGACGACCATTAGCTACAGCGAGATTATTATGACTGGGTATCTTCGCGAACTCGCCTCCCCCCCCAAACTTTCGCTAAACATCGATCATTTCAGACACGCCGACGGCAGCATAAAGTTCTGGGACGCGAGCGCCGGCACGCTCCAAGTTTTGTACAAATTGAAAACCGCCAAGGTCTTCGAGAAGCCCGGCAAGCGGTCGGTGGACGGCGACGAGGATCCCTTCGCCGTTCAGCTGATCTCCCTGTGTCCGGAGTCGCGGAAGCTCGCGGTCGCCGGCGCTTCCAGCTACGTCATTCTGTTCACCTACAACAAGAAGGAGGCGAACGACGACGTCACCGTTTTGGAGGTGCCCATAGTCTACGAGAACCCCGACGAGGGGGAGTGCTCGCCCGACATGCGGATAGACCTTTGTGATTCCGACAATAAGAAGGTAACGTGACCTCGCGATGCCACCTTGCAATCATCTCAAAGCGAATTGGTCTAGGAGCTGAAAGTTCGTACGGGGAATCAAAAGAAACCGGCTGGCTTCCAAGCCCAGTTGGTGTGCCTCACACCTTGGAGCAACGGAGAACCGCCCAGTCACATTGCGGCGTTAACGATTAACAGTTCTTATGGATTGTAAGTGCTCCCCGATTGGCAGGTTGTCAGTGAGCAGCAAAGTTACGGTTTCAGAATGGCTTATGGTAACGAAGCCGGCATGGTGATAATCGACATCGAGCAGAAGGTCTGTCTACTGAACATCGGCAGTCCGGACTTGTACGGCGCGCAAGATCCGTACTCCCGCGCGCCGAGGAGTCCCAAACGAGGGGCGACCAATGCCGGGGACACGCTTCCAATAGACCGGGACGATCGCCACCCTCGGAGTCCGAGCATAGACCAGGTTAGTCCGACAACTCACCGCGATCCTCTCGCGCCCCCCGCGTTTTTATCTCTCTCCCCAAAGCGTCGGAAGGCAAATCTACGAGAACAAATGGCCTCACATAATATTTATACTCAGCCCCAAACCCTCCGAAGCGTAGTAGGTTAGATGCTAGATAAGACTCGACACGAGGAACAACTGATTAATGCTCTCACTTCTCTTTAATCTGCCGTAATAGGAGTTTAGGAACAAGGTAACACAAGTAGTGATTGGGTATGACCCTTCCCCCCAAATTATCTAATGTCAGTAGACTTTAATTTACCTCCACGTAGCGAGTAGTTTTTATACCAAGGAGTAGCCGCCCGCCCTCATCCCCGACTTTTCGTTTCGATGTCGATACGAGATCACTTGACTGGACGACGATTCCGATAAATATTATGTGAGGAGGTGGTCGCGGACGAGTTCCTAAAGTGTGCTTGCTTAGATCGCGTCGCCGGACTCCCCACAATCCCCCTTGTCAACCCCCACCACGCCCCAGGCGCCGCACTCGTTCGACACGGTGCCGCCCCTGGCGCTGGAGCTCAGAGACGCGCGGCTAGACGAGGAGGAGGAGGAGGAGGTGCCCACGACGCAATGTCGCCGCAAGTCCTCCGCCTGGAAGCCGCTGAACATCAAGCGGCGCCTGAGCAAGGTCGATCTTAAGATCAAGTCCACCTTCGCGAGCGACCGCAAGCGCATGTCCGTCTTTGTGCCGCGCGCCGGCTCGCCCCCCAGCGACGAGTACCACTCCGACGACAATACGATAGTCGAGAGCGCCGTCTCGCACGCGCCCGCGCCCTCGACCAATAACACCTCCAGCACGAGCACGAATAGCAATAGCAATGTGAACAGCTCCGAGCACCTGGACGAGGCGCCGGGCGCCTCGAGGCCGAACCTCCTCGCTCTGAACCACGAGGACGACCTCCCCACGAAGCCCCCCAGGTTCCGGCGCAAGGAGCAGTTCCAGCGGCTGATGTCCGTGCCGAACATAAAGCTGCAGCGGAACGATCTGACTAAGTTGCGCGACTTGCGAGAGGCGGCCGATCTCGCGTCCCCGCCCAACGCCGCCGGGGCGGGGCCGATGGCCGGCGGGGGCAGGGACAGGGCGGAGCATTCCTTCGCCGGCAACCTGATGAGGCGTTTCAGTAAGTCTTAACTCCAGCGCAGAGCTCTAATTCAGACTAAACTATACTAACTCAAACTAATAAAAAGTGGTGGGCGAGATGGCGTTGGTTCCGTAGCGTTTTGTCTGTTCGTGTCTCTCTCTCTATCTCTCTGTCTGTCCTTTTGTCTCTGTATGTCACACGCTCTTTTACCTTCTCTATTTTGATCTGAAGCAGCTGTAGACTTGGGATTGTGACTTGGCCGTAGGATATACCGGAGTTTTGACACAATCAACAACAATCTTGACATTGACAGACAGACCCCCTGACGTACACTCGACATCCATATCCACTAGTTACGATTCTGGTTGCTTTTGGTTTTCGTTCGATCTTACACCCAGTGTTCTCGTAGCTTTTTGGTGATTTTCTTTTCGGTTGACATGATTGTGTACACAGACGGAGGCGCTCGCTTCGGCCCGCGGGCATCGAAGCACGTGACCTCTGTGTGTCCTCTTGTTTTCAGCGGACGCTGTGGGGTTTGTGACTCTGCGGCACGCGGTGGCTTTGGTATGCGCTGACGGACGATTCGAGCAGCCGCCCGAGGGCGCGCCCAAGTGGTAATTCCCGTTTAGAGTCACGCCGATCACTTTGGTAGCGCTCGTGTGACGATTAGATCTGATTGCAAGAGCGTCGCGAGCGGGGGGCGGGAGACGCGCGCGCGGGATGCGAACGAGACGCGCCCCGCTCGCGACCCGGTTAGCTCGCACACGTAGTGGCTGCTTGCATCCGCCGCTAGCCACCGCCGGTGGGCGTCCGCCTTGTCGCGCCGGAGGTGCGGTGTGTCTGTATGGTGTGTTGTCTGATTGGCCCCTTGTAGATAAACGGCGTGTGCAGCCCGGCCAGCGGCGGCGCGTGCCAGGTGGGAGGCGGGAGCGTCGGCAGCATGGGCGGCCAGCTGGGAGGCGGCGGCGGGACGCGCGCGCGGCCCGATCCGCCGCGCCGCTCGCGCTCGCAAGGTACTCGCAAACTACACAAGTGCCTCTCGACGGCCAGCTACTCGGAGGAGTTCGCGGTCGTCGATCCGATCGTCCGGCCGGCCGTCGGCGGCTCGTGCTCGACGCTCGCCAATCAGAGACAGCAGCAGCTGCTCGTCGCCACACGACAGTATTGCAGTTTTGGTAGTACACAAGTCACCCGTTCGACCCCCCAGAACCGACCCCTCGAAACTCCCACCAATGCCCCACCCCCTGCTTCTTTTACATCCGGCGCCATGTTTGTTTTGATATATCGGCATTTAGTACCCCCCCTCGCGGCCGTCGTCATCTCCTTGCGACGAGATACGAAAGCGAAAAGCAATAGCAATCGACGAACTCGTTTTGGTTACGTCCACGTTTCCAGCGCTGCACATGGTTCTCTGCATTTTCTGCATCCCCCGACTCGCCACGCGCTCACCTCTGGTAGTACTTGCACATTCTCCCACTGTTTCACCCTCACCGCTCACGAATGCTTCGATTTTTTCTCACCGCCACGCTCGGATCAACGGATCACCAGTAGTTTGCATTCAAATGAACAAAAATCGCTCGAACTAAACTAGCACGTCTTCGGACACGCTGTATAATTCAAAACTTAAACTTGAATATTAAAGGATCGGAAAGAATCAGTCGCTTAGATCTTGTTCACGACTTCTCGTGTAGATGGCACCGCGAGTCTCCGGGAGGAGTCTCCATTTTGTTTCTCACTTACAATTAGTCTCTCTCTCTCTGATTGCATGCGAGGCGAGAAGTTTTTCGCCGATTTTTGTCGTCGAACGCGAGATCAGCGTCTCTTTCTTCTTCTGTTGCGTCCGTTCGGATCGTCCGCGTGCGCCATCTTGTTTTCGCTTACTTTGTGCGTTTCTCACTTGTTTTCTCATTGTTCTCTCGACGCTCAAAGGTGACTGATGTACTATCCAAAACTTTTCTCGCTGTTCTGATTGTCACTTTACAAACGACGAACCTAATATGACGATTTTTCGACGGCGCCAAGCGAAACCTCCTCCGCTCCGAACCCCGAACGCGAGGACAACCGCGGCAAGGAAGAAGTCTCGCTTCGCGCGTCCGAAAAATGCGGATAAATGTTCCTCCGTTTCCCCTGCGCCTTAACTTAACTTAAACAATTGATGCTTGTTCATTTGATATTGCGATAGTTCGATTTTGATTGACACTTTGGACTTTTGATTTTGACTTTGGACTTGGCTCTCTGTAAAAGCTTTGAGGAGCAAGATGGAATTGTTTACCGAGAACCCCCCGCGCGACATCCCCGACACTGATTTGAAGAACCCCCTCCTCTGTGTTTTGTGTGTGGGCGGCGTTTCAGTTTGCGATTTCTAAATAGAGCCGACCCGGTCCTCACTTTCTGGTGGATATTTACGTCGCTTTTGTGTTCCTTCCGTCTCGTTTGATGTGTTCCTTTCGTTGACGTACTTTACTTCTCACAAAACAAACCGGCAACGACTGCATGCGTGAAAGGCGAATGTTTTCGTTAGTTTTTAGCGACTGCCTGCACGTAACCTCAATGCCTAACCTCTACAAATAATTGCACGATGTTACATAACCGCACCTAACCTCCGATATAATTTCTATGCTTACTGAACCGAATATTAAGTTTAAGTTTAAGTTGCTATTGCTACAGCTAGATGTACAAAGAGTAGGCTTGGGTTTAAGATTAAGGTTGAGTTCAAATTTGGTCGAAATTCAGCTTTGCTTGCATGCGTTTTAAAGAAATGGTCGCTTCGTATAGGTTAGGATGTAGGTTAGGACGTCCAGCGAAGACGCGCGCATTAATCTGTCGTGTGTTTATGGGCCGCGTAGATAAGCTCGACAGTTCCTTCTCGCGCTCGCGCTCCAGCTCGATGAGCTCCCTGGAGAACATCACCTCCGAAGCCATCCAGTGTCTGGCCTTCGCCGACACCTACGCCAAGCGCACGGGCAAGTCATCGGCGGCGCCCCTTCGCAGAGCCGCCCCTGGAACTAAACAGATCCGCTTTGCAGATCCCGCCTACCTATCGCCCACGCTGTGGGTCGGCACCAGCCTGGGCTCGGTGCTCAACGTGCTGATAACGCCGCCGGATCCGGACAGCAGGTCGTCGCAGCCGGTCGTCGTCAGCCTCGTCGGCGTGACGATCTTCCGCCTCAAGGGCGCCATCCTGATGCTCTCGTTCCTCGACTCCAGCGGCGACCTCATCCCCTCCAGCTACGAGGCGTGGAAGGACGAGAAGAGCCGCTCGCGACCCTCGTCCGCCGGCCGCAACTCGAGTCGCATGAGCCCCACGCTCGGCGAGAGCAACCGCGAGAACGGCGACCGGCAGTATCTGGTCATCGTCAGCGAGAAGCAGGCGCGCGTGGTGGGCCTGCCGTCGCAGACGTGCCTCTATCGGCAGCAGATCGCCGACTCGGACTTCGTCGTCAAGGCCGAGACGGTGACGATGCGCGACTCCGTCTGCCTGCTCTGCTACGTCTCCACCGGCCACCTGCAGGCGTACAGCCTGCCCAGCCTGAGGCCCCTCATCGACGTCGACTTCCTGCCGCTGTCCGAGCTCAGGTACGCGCGCCGCTTAGACGAGACTCGTGCTCGAGCTCCACGATCCTTAGCGCTGCGCTGCACAGTTTTCCGATTTCGTTTCTGAATTTTCGATCGATTCACTCTCTTGCCTCTTGGCTCTTTCTCACCGCCGGCCGCCGGGCGACGGTCTTGCATGCGAGGACGCCATCGAGGACGCCGCGACGCGATTTTACTCTCCTTCCAAACTCTCAGTGTTCTTTATTGCTCGGCGAGCGTTTGGTTCGCGTTGAATCGCCTCGGTTGATTAATTGATGCGTAGAGATTGCGTTCTGAATTGGCACCACGTTTTGACGTGATAGTGTTGGAGCTGTTGCAGAGTTGTTTCGTAATTCTAATTGGTATTTGTTGGTACGTTATTGACGACGCGACACGTTCACACGCCCGACACGGACACGCCGACACGCAAATTGACGACGTTTCATGCGATTTTTTATGCTCTTGTTGTGCTAGCTTCCAGACACAATCTAAGAAAGGCATTGTAGACCCAATGTTATCGATTTGGGGACAACAACTCATTGTTAACGAGGATACCAACCAGTAAGTTCACACACCGAAAGCCATACCTACCCCCCTCTCGACGAGAGCCGATGCGACTCATGTGTGTTCGAACATTTCGACGTGTTTACTCTCTTTGTTCGTTTTTTTTTGTTTTTTTGATTTGTTCTTATCGAGTCTTGTTAATTTTAATTTTATGCCCTTCCTTTGTTGTCGAGTTATGTGGCATGACGTCCCGAGAGTTTCGATTCGTTTCTCGTTTTCGTTCTCGTTTCGTCGTGTTTTACGATCCGCCCTCTGTCCATGTCCAATGCGTGGCCCATTGTTCATACTGTCGTAGATAAGATTACATGCTATGGTATGTTTTGGTTTGTTGATAAGCCGAGCGTATTTATTGATTGCGCCTAGAGCGTTGGGCTTTCATTTAGTAATTTTGGGCGCGCGCCGACGACGCGACAAGTTTTGTGCGAACGATTATCGTAGGTGATAATTAGACGTCTGCGAAGAGTCACTGCAGGTACCATTCGATGACGTACTCTCCTCTGAAACGCACCACGCCACCACCACCCCTCACCGTTTCATTCTAGCGAAGCGTTTTTACGATAATATATATATATATATATAGTCACGCAAATTGGCTTTCGTCTTGGTTTCAACTTTCGCACCGACTTTCTGCATGCGCGCGCTAAATTGATAGCGATAGCGGACGATAGCGATCGGTGCATGATTATCGATGTTTCTTGGGTCTTTACGTTTGCGTTTGTCATCGTTTCTGAGTGTGCTGTCGTGCGTTGCCCACGGTGACGAGATGGCGGCTGATTGCGCTGTGTTTTAGGATCGCCAGGACCTTCTGCTTCAGCAATCGCGGTCACGGATTGTACTTGTGCTCACCCTCGGAGCTGCAGAAATACACCGTGGATGCGGAATTTTGGTACGCACCCGATTGGGCTTCTTCCGTTCTCGAACTTTAACCACGCCCCGACGGTTTGTTTCCAGTAACAGCATCGGGGAGATGATGGGCGAACTCTTCCTGGTCATAGACATGCCGGAACCACCCAAAGAGAGCTTCTTCAAGGGCCTCTTCGGAGGAGGAGTGCGGTCCCTCGACCGCGAGGAGCTCTGTAAGTTTCTGCGTTAATCGCCTTCGGCGGCACGCTGATTTGGGACGTTTTCAGTTGGAGGCAACAGCGGAAAGGCGGCGAAGCACGTCGCCAAGCACATCCCGGGCACGCTGCAGGACATGAACCAGCAGGTGAATCGCTCGGCGAACGAGATCAGCAACGCGCACCGGCTGATGGTGGAGCGCGGGCAGAAGCTCGGGCAGCTGGAGGACAGCGCCGAGCGCATGGCGAACGAGGCGCAGGCGTTCGGCGCCAGCGCCCACGAACTGATGCTCAAGTACAAGGAGAAGAAGTGGTATCAGTTGTGAATCGCGCGCGCCTGCTATCGCGCGCGATGGCGCGCGGCGGACGCCGTCTCGCTCTCGGCCGCATAGAGACCTTATTCCGTAGTCAATACAGAGAAACTAAGTTGCTAGCGATAAGTTGCCCCCCAAAACACACTTGTAGCCGAATTCACCGATCTTAAGTCTAGCGGAGGAACGCGCCCAACATGGCGGTCGCCGCGGCGAATTATGACGTACTTAAGGCGAATTGTGATATATATAAAACATGAACGAAGCGACGCAAAACGCTTAAGCGCACTCCTCCTAGTCGACGATCGCGCTCGTTTCGCCCGTTCGGACCAGTCGCCGCTGGACTTCGCCCCCGAGAGAGTATATATTCTTTGTAATTAAGATTACGCGTCAAGCATTAAATGTATCGACATGTTTATTTAGTCTGTAACGATGTAGTAGGACACACTTGTACTTGGGAACGCCGCGAAACGCGGCCTTGTTAACGCGCAGAGGACGCTGTTAATGGATATTAAGACGCGCGCGCTTGGCGGGTCGTCGAAAACGAGAATCGCGGCGCGGAAACAAATTTACACATATCTGAAGATCGCGCGCTCCGCGGCCAGATAGAGTTCCGAGCGGGAGGGGGCTGGTGGGGCAGACGAATAAATATATTTGTACATATTTGTTTACTACGTACGCGCATATATATCTGACTAGGCAGAACAACGTAGATGTTAGACGTAGACGCGTTTCGACGACGAGCGGCGGCGGCGACGACTTGCTAACCAACTTGCACGACTACTTCTTGCGATTAGTACGCGCGTCTCGCACTCCGGCAGCACCGCAGCAAATCAAAGCAATCTTTTTGTACATAGCGCGCGCATCGGGACGTGTCGTTCGGCTGTTTCGTTCGGGTATTTTTCGGAGGACAATAAGGATTCGCTTCTGATTTCGCGGGCGCGCTCCGGCGCCCCCCCGACACTCCGCCTTCAACCGGAACCTGATTTCTCGATTGGTCAGTACAACGTGCGCATATCAAGCAAGATGGGACAAAACTATTTTACTATCGGACCGTGTCGCGCTTGACGATTTCGCACGGTTCGCCGACTTCCGTTGTTTCGTTGCCGCGAATTGTTAGTCTTCCTTGCGACGGCAGAACGGTGGAGCTCGCCTCTCGAGCGATTGCCAAAGGAGCGTTTGTTATTAGAGAACGTTGTTGCAAACGAATGCGACGCGCGTAATCGGTTATCATTTGCGCCTCTCGCGAGGCAAACGGTTAGTGAAGCGTACGTGTTACGACTAATGTTATTCTAATCATGACGATCAATTGTAGCGTCTAATGCGCGCCATATAGATTTATTCGTTAACGAGCGACGCCGGCTGCGGGCGCTCGCGCCGCGCCCGGGGACGGAATCAGGGATGGGACGGTCGGATTTTGCGAACGAGTCGCGCCCGACGTTTCCTACTGTACAAACGCGTCGAGCGACGACGAATGCCGAGGGAAGCGGGAGCGAACGGAGCGGACCGCCGGCAACGCGTCACATTGTTAAACAACACAATATCCTAGTGTCTAACGAGTAAATTGTACAACTAACAAAGCTAACGACGAGTGAGATTTGTGCGCCTGTCGATTAAGGATTTCGTTGCGGCAGACGATAACATTGTACATACTAGCGACTACTTGGGCATGGATAACGATGATGATAGCGCATGATATAATAACGACTTTGTAACATTCCGATTAGTTTTAGTTCGACTTCGACTACGATGAGCAGGTAGCTAGGACTCACTTGAATCTTCTTCGGAGCGTCTTTCTCGATCCGCTCGTTCGATTTACCTATCGTTACCGCTACTGTCTGAGACGAGGGGAGCGCCTCAGTTCGTTACCGATTCACTTCGTCCTCGGTTCCTCGGTTCGTTAGCTGATCATCGTGGCGAACGACGGAGCGAATATGTTCGATTCTATTACACATTATACGATGTTGTTACTGCGTTTGGAGACGATGGATACTTATTACATGTAACGTAAGAGAACTTTATTGCTTTGCGTTCGTTGTTGAGCTGATAAACCTAGCGTTAACTCTTACAATTAGCTCGGCGCGCGCGAGGAGTCTGTAGAGCGCGCGCGATGACGTTTGACGAGAATAAAGCGCAACTACAAAACAAATAAGAACATATTACAGATTAAGGAAATGTATATGAATAATTATTACTGTTCGATGAATAAGAATATACTTGTTTTTAAAAGTTGTCGAACGTTTCACTCGAATTCTTTGCGCGATCGCCCCCGAAGAAGAAGGATTGACGAGTGGCCTCCAAGATTACTTGAAGTTGGGTCAATGAGCGTCCTTGCAAGGTCGCTCGAGATGGGGTCAACGAACGACCTTGCAAGGGTGAAAAATGAGTTTTCCACGTGTATTGTTGGTTGTCTAACATGAATTACGAACCCAAAGAATCCTAAAATTTGAGTTATTAGCCTTGAAAAATAAGTTGAAATGAAGAATATAAATTTTTGTTTTAATTAAATCTTACTAATGTTTCAATTTTATAAAACAACTATGAAGTCGATGTGTATTGTTGGTTGCCTATATGATCAAAGTTGAAAACGATGAGAATAACAAAGATGTTAACGGTTTAACCTAATCGAATTTCTTTCAAATAACAATCTATTAACTAGTCATTGTTAATCGCGCAGTAATATTAAACGTTTACGATGGACGATGAACCGACAAAAAGCACTTTCAAGTGGAGACACCCTTCAGAGGTAATGCAGCTTCAAAAGTTGAAGAGGAAGAAGAAGGCGCTGCAAGCTCGAATAAACCTAACAACTCCTGAACCAAGCGAAAGAAAGGCAGCTTTCAATAATATCCTGTCGTCGGTTAAACGCAAGAACCCTTTCATTAAGTCCGGAGACGATAAGCGCGCAAAGCATGGCGCTGAAGCACCAGAAGATGTGGAAGTTTCCTCCGACAACACTCTGTTCAAGCTGCTCAACATTTCCACCCCGAAACCAAGTGAAACCAACAAGGAAAATCTAGTGACGTCGTTCAGGAACATAATTCAACACATTGAGGAGCCCATACAGGTGAAATCCACTGGAGAGAAGTGGATTCCAATTGACTGGAGCCTCAAACAAAAGATACGATTCCTGTCGAACAGGCCGTTTGGCTGGAGCCAGAAGCTGAAGATCAGCGAGGAGGCCTCCGGCATTACGGGATTCGCAAGGTGTCTGGACACGAGCACCAGCACGACACTAGACACCTCGATGAATTCCAAGTTCCACAGATGCTGCTTGTACTGGCAGCAACCTTCGATTCCGTGGATCAATCTGTTTCCGCGTTCCAATACGAAAGCTACGCAGTCGACCATTCCGTTGACGGCGGTGATAAAGGAGAGCATGCAGACCGCTTGGATGGACAGCTTGCGATCGCTGTTCCATCTCATCAGGACGCGGCAGTGTCCGTACTTCTATGCGTGCGCGAACTCCTTCACGGTCCTGTTCCGGGCCGCTGGCGTCGGAGGATTCGGCGAGACGCACGCAATGGTCGCGCCCACGACGCGCGGCTTTCGCGCGGCGCTGCGGCATGAGGAGATCGAGTTCAGCATGCCGCTCAAGGAGCTGGAATTGCGGAAGAAGCCGGGGATGAAGGTCGAGGAGGAGGAGCAGGCCGACGAGCAGTGGTTGCAGAGCATGGGGATCAATAAGGAGGATATTAAGCAGATTAATTATACGCAGGTAGAATTTAACTTGCGTTTTCTGTCTTTGTCCTCGAATAACGCTTAAACGAGCGACTTTCGGGAAAAATCATAAAAGACCTTTTTTGTGGAGTGTTTAATTTTCCATAGAAATATCGTGGAAAATTTGCCCTATCTCCTATGGTTAACCCGTTGCATCCATCGGAAAACCCCGAAGTTAATTTTAAGACCTTCGGTATTTAACAGTTAGTAAACAATTGTGTATTTCGTCAATTCCAGGAAAAAATAACGCAAAAAGTCGAATGCGAGATCGACAACAGCGAGATGAGTCTGATCCTGATCCAAGGCGTCGAAGTGCAGGGCTTCTACAGCTTCCTCCTGCATTGCAAAAGCGCCGTGTCGCCCACCGGCTTGTACGCCGGCATTCCGCCCACGCTGCTCGCACCTGTTGCGTTCCACGGCGCCGCATTGAAGCCGCTCAACGTGCGCGAGAGCAAAGTGCACATGGACAACGAGGACTTCTACTCCATAGACGTGAGCGGCCCGATCCTGCCGCATGTCATTCATAATCTCTGCGCGATACACTCGCGCGAAAACTCGATGACGGCGACGTTCAGCACGCTGGAGGACACGGTGCCGTTCAGCAAAATCAACACGGAGGTCGCCAAGCTGTGCGACGCGGACGAGAACGCGGAGAGGAGCGAGCGCACCGCGGGCATGGGCATTTTCAGCGAGGAGAATTTGAAGGACTGCGGCCTGATGCCCGAAGTGCTCAAGCATTTCTGCGCGGACGACGCGAAGATCACGAACCATGTCGAGTGCCTGAAGTACACGGCCGAAACCAACAGTTACGCGTGGACCTGACATCAATTTCGCCTCAATGCTAGTCTAGTTAATTTAATTTCGTTTCAATTTTTATTCGCAAAATCGATGGCGAGTGACTTATTAAATATATAAATTATTTTGCGGCAACTTATCGACAAGTTTGAACATTTTCCCATGCGAATCGTAGCCGATGTCCTTTAGCAAATCGACGAAGGGTTGCGAATTCACCGAATCGATCGGCGCGTAGTCGATGTACCCAACAAAAAGTGAACATTCCTTGTCACTGTATAAACAGTATGACAAACAATTTGCTCCTACGCCTGTAATCAAATTAGGCGTTTCCAATCTTGGACATAAGGACGTATCGGATGTCGTGGACAACATCCTTAACATGCAGAAAGGCCTCTCTAACATGTTCCGGTTTTGATAACTCGCTGTTGGGAGAGTTATTAATGAATAACATTTCTCTGCAGCTTGGATCCAAGGCAGTAGCACTTCGGTGATGTGGCCGATTGATGAATTTGGTGTTAAATTGCAGAGGGCGATGTATTTGGAGTCTCCGTAGCTGTAGATTGCGAGAACTTTGTTTGCAGTTTGTGCAAGTGGAGCTTTCTTGTCGAGGAGCACAGATTGGATGATTTTGTTTGTGAAGTTCGATTCGGATATTAAGAACGAGGCGACTTTTTCTGGGAGTTTTGGTTTTATAAGCCAGTCAATGCTGAAGAACAATTTTGTTTAATTATTGCAAGTTTTGTTGTTTAGTAATAATGAAAAACCTACTTTTCTTCCGGAACGAACTCGTCTTCATCGTAAAGGAAAGCCCGGGTGCTTGGCTCAACAATTTCACCGAAATTCATTTCATAAGTTTTTAGTTTACTGTTCTAGTAAATGTTTATTGTTAACAGAATGACTTTTGATTTGTTTAGTCCGTTATATTAAGGTTAGGCATGTTTTGGACGGCGCAGTACAGAAAGAGCGAGAAGAGTAGGGACAACAGGATTTTGCAGAAAGCACATATTCCTTGAACGCATTGTAACAAGGTAACGTTCAAAGCTTTATCCACATTACTGTTATGATCCGAACAAGTGTGGGACATTTTAATGGAGGCTTCTTGCAGCGACAACTGTTATTCTCCGACCACCACCAGGTGACACTGTTCCGTACAATTCGTGCGTTCTCAGTTCTCCCATCATTTCTTCTTTCGATTGACAGCACCGCACGATTTTGCATCTATGAGTTGTACTCGTGTGTGAGAAATCCAGAACCAAAACAAACGAAACGAACGTCACGCTACTACACCAAATAATTATTTCTGAATAAAGGGATTTTCTAGTCCTTAAGAATGGGGGAACGCAAAGGACAAAATAAATATTACCCTCCGGACTACGATCCGAAAAAAGGAGGCCTAAATAAATTCCTGGGCGTCCATGCTCTGCGCGAAAGAGGGCGAAAAGCCCATCTGGGCATTATCATCATCCGATTTGAGATGCCCTACAACATTTGGTGCGACGGATGCAAGAACCACATCGGCATGGGCGTCCGCTACAATGCGGAGAAGACCAAAGTCGGCATGTATTACACCACGCCAGTCTACGAGTTCAAAATGAAGTGCCACTTGTGCGACAACCATTTCCGAATCAAGACAGACCCGGAGAACCTGGATTATGTGATTCTCGAAGGAGCGCGACGACAGGAGAATCGCTGGGACCCCACGCAGAATGAGCAGATCATTCCGGAGACGAAAGAAACGCAAAAACGCCTCTTCGACGACTCCATGTACAAGCTTGAGCACGGATCCAACGACCTGAGTGCAGCAGAAGCTGCAAAACCAAGGCTGGTTAGTTTGTTCAACAGGAATGAAGATGCTTGGGGCGATTGTTACACTGCCAACCAGAAGCTCAGGGCTGCTTTCAGGAAGAGGAGCAAGGAATTGAAGCAGTCAAATGCGATAGATTCGGAGTTGTTGAAGAAGTCAAGTTTGAATATTGCACTGCTGCCAGAGGACGAGGATGACAGACACATGGCGGCAATTTTAAGCAAAAAGCTTGTACCTGTTGCTGACATAGAGCAAAACACTAATTTGCTAAGAAAGAGTATTATTAGCAAGTCTGCGCTACCAACTAGTAATTTTTCGTCTGACAAAGAGAGGAAAGCTGTGAAAGCTATGTCTTCTAATTTGATTGACAGAAATTTAATTAAGAAAAAAGTGGTTTCAAGTGATAGTAGTAAAGGATTAAAGAGAAGACGCGATTCGGGGAACCAAGAAGTAGAGAAAACCGAAGAAAAACCTAAGGATGTTGAAAGTGCAGAACTTGAAGAGCAACACGTTACTAAAAAGCCAAGGTTATCGGAAGGGTTGTCCTTATTGGGTGATTATTGTTCATCTAGTGATACCGACTAAGCTGTACATATTATAATATTGTAAATATATTAAATATATTAATATTTTGTTGATGGATCATTATTAATTTCTGGTTGAATTTCCTTCATAACTCGTCTTACAAGATGGACTGTAACTTCCGTTCTAGTGAAAGTAGTTTCGCGATTATCATATTCGCATATTCCTGCTAATTGATGATAAATTGTAAACAATTTTTCAAAACGTCCAAACAAGAGGCAAGCAAATTTTAAAAATAAAATTTAAGGCACCCAATTGGCACGGAATTTAATGTAGTCAAATGGACCGAGAAAATCGCATTCAAAATTCCAGATTTTTACGTTCGGCGGCGCCGCAAAATCATTTTTTCTGACCACATTGACTTAAAATTTCGGGGTCGAATTTCTCCGAAAATATTAGCGGTAGAGAAAAGCGGCTACCACTGTTCGAATTAGCGTTAAATACCGGTCCGTTTGTAGGCACACGGCCTTGACAAGGACGCGCGCACTAGCCTTCCTACTGTCGGGGTGTGGCTGCAAAACAGGTTGCAGGCTGCGCAGACGCATTACGTCCGTTCGTAAGGACACGGCCTTGACAAGGACGCGCGCACTAGCCTCCCTACTGCCGGGGTGTGGCTGTAAAACAGGTTTTAAGCTGCGCAGACGCATTAGGTCCGTTCGTAAGGACACGGCCTTGACAAGGACGCGCGCACTAGCCTCCCTAATGCCAGGTTATGGCATTAGATCCGTTCTTAAGGACACGGCCTTGGCAAGGACGCCGTTACTAGCCTCCTTAATGCCAGGTTATGGCTGCAACAGGTTTTAACCTGCGCCGACGCATTAGTGCTTATGCACTTTCGGGCTCTCCGAAGTTAAGTCATAAAACTTATAACTGCATGAAAATGCGAAAAAATTCAAAACGAAATCGCCATGAAGTTGAAAAACACAGGAACCACTACATACACACACTTGACAGGTCGATTAAATGGTTAATTGGCGTCGCTTCCCAGACTTTCCTTGTTTGGGTGTTCGATTCTTCTCATATGACCCCACCATGATCATTTCCCCTCTTTGATATACTCTTCCATGCTTTGTATCTCTAGTGCCTTTCCTATCACTTCGTTCCACCTAGAACCACATAAAAATGAATATTGGGATATCCATTATTGCCTCCCTATTGTACATAACAGATTATGTAAAAAAATATGGTAAAAGGGGATTGCTCGGCATCAACGCCCGGTAAATAGTCATAAAATTGATACACTTTACAACACCTAACTTCACAATATCATAATTTGAATGATACTAGTCTGAACCAAAAATAATAATAAGAAGTTTGACACATTTGTAGTTGTAACATTTATCACAGTGATCGTATATGATGGAAACTAATAAATTATTTAAACCACAATCAATTATTGATTGATCATTACGAGAGAAACTTTGAGAATGTTAATGTGTGGCATGAATATATACGCATTTATTATTCAGAACAATTTGAAAAATATGTATTACAGTAGTTACCTATGAGGACTAACCCTAGAAAGGCACAACAAGCGTACTGAATTAGTACTTGCTTACAATCTAAGTCGTCTTACGAGAGTAACTAAGTAAATTATTTTTCTACAGACTCGCCTCGATTGACTCACTGTACATAATAATACAACCACAAAAAATAATAAATACTTTGTCCGTCTTCAAATCGGTGAATATACGATACGGGAAAACGCTAAAACCTACACAGTGGCTAAATTTGTTCGTTTGTGTCAATGGTATGCGGTGTGACTCTATCCGTAAACGATCACTCCCTAAATCGGGCATCGACTAAAACGCGCTCGATCCAATACGTTGCCAGTGTGTAAGATAATTCCAAGTCAAGTATCAGTACACGTGAAGTCATGCGCTAGGAACACAGGAAGAGAAAATCAAGAGAACGCCGTTCCGACCACGAGGGATAAAAACGTCATTAAAACAACTATTTAAAATATTCGAAACTTGGAGATTATCGTGTCCGCCTATTCTATGATTCCAGCCTCGCCTGTTGAGCACCATACAGGATTCTTCTGCCTTTTAATATGGCCGTGCGCAGTCGCTTAAAAGTTCTGCTGTCGCTTCCTCTTCGTGTCCATGGCATCCAGGATTGGCTGTCGCTTGGTTTGATAGCGGCGTCGCAGCTCGTCGATTTCTCTCTCCATTTCGGCGTCCAGCGTCGCCATTCGTTGTTGCAATTGATCGTAACTCAAGAACTTTAACTGCAACAAAAACAATCAATCAATCGTGCATGCCTTGCCGTGCCAAGCGCGAAACTCACAAATTCGAAATCTCCGTCGGAAAATCCCCGAATCATGTTCGCCTTGTTCTCGAGCGGCGGCGGCGGCGGATGTTGCTGCAAAGGTGACGCGGGCGTGACGGGCGACACGATGACGGGCGCGGAGGCGGGCGGCACCTGGTTCATTTGCAGGTGATAATGACTTTGAAAGCGTTGCTCCTCCCCGTTATTCTCCGGCACGTTGTTGTTCGGCGCGTCCAGCGTGGTGGGCGACGCCAGCCCGTTGCCCTGCTTCACTTCGGCCTCCTTCTTGTCGAAGTGATCCATGAAATACGGGCGATATATTTTCTGCGCGGAGCCCGTGTCGTGTCTGCGCATCGTCTGCTCGTCCACGTCGCTGTTGATCACCATCGTGCCCAGGTCGGACTGCAGCTCCACGAGGGTGCCGCACTGCGACGGATCGGCGCGCAGCGTTCCCCCGGGCACGAGCGTGCCGTCGTCGGGGATCTGCACCATCGTCTGGCTGTCCGCCTCGGCGTACTGGTACTCGTCCAGGATGTTCGGCTTGAGCACGCCGGCGGCGTCGGTGAAGGGTATATTCTTATAACACAGATTCTCTCTCAGTTCGTGCGCCTCTTGAATCATCTGATTCAGGATGCTGGGCTGCTTGGCGTTGCCGATGAATTCGTGCTGCAGCAAATTGGTGGCGGTCGCCCGGTCCTCGGGGTTCTTCACCAGGCAGAGGCTGACGAACTCGATGAATTCGCTGCTCCACTGATCGGGCTTGCGGAACGACGGCGGCGGCTTGGTCGGAATCATGAAGATCGCGCGCATCGGATGGATGTCGCCGTAGGGCGGCTTGCCCTCGGCCATCTCCAGCGCCGTGATGCCCAAGCTCCAGATGTCCGCCACGCAGTCGTAGCCGATCTCCTGTATCACTTCCGGCGCCATCCAGAAGGGCGTTCCGATCACCGTGTTGCGCTTCGCCATCGTGTCGGTCAACTGCCCGGCGACGCCGAAGTCGGCGAGCTTGGCGTGCCCCTCGGAATTGAGCAGGATGTTGCCCGCCTTGATGTCCCTGTGAATCTTCCGCCTCNAAGCCCTTGAGCGTATCACAGAGAATCGTCGCGATCTCGTCCTCGGACAGCGTCTTCTTGCGCAAGCGCATTATGTCCGAGACCGAGCCGGCGCCGCAGTACTCCATCACGATCCAGAGGTCCGTGTTCTTGAAGTAACTGCCATAGTACTTCACCACATAGGGACTATCGCACTGCTGCATGATGGAAATTTCCTTGATGATCTCCTGCAAGTCCGTGTCCACCGGCACCTGCTTGATGGCGAGCACCTGGCCCGACTCCTTGTGCAGCGCCTTGTAGACGCTGCCGTAGGACCCCTCTCCCAGCTTGCATATTATGTCGAACACTTCCTCTGGCTGTCGAGTGAGGCTCTCCTCAGAGAGTTTTTTCAATTCGCTGCAACGACATCAACGCACGACATTAGCACGCGGAGAACGTGAATTATTTACGCAATCGGGCCGCAATGGAAGGCGGCCGGGGACGGGGAATAATTGATGGGCAATCGATTGTTTTGCTCGCGTATCGGCTGGCATCGGAAAAACAAATGTGAGGTTATCGCCGCGGAGGTTGCATGATCTGCATTCTTGCGTGATCGCGATCGAGGACGGCATGCGAGGCTTACCTTTTGGAAGACATTGCAGCGGCTCGTCAGAGGCGACGCGAATGGTGAGCCAACTGAAACGCTCGCATCGTAGCACGCGATTATGTGCGCGCAAGCATCTTGTTCGAGTGCGTTTAATTCGGCGGCGCGGAGCGTGGACGCGCGATTCGAGAAGGTTCTTGACGAGTGCCTGTTCGCTCGGGGCGGCGATCGCCGTTGTCATTCCCAGCACTCGCACGGGACGATCGGCAGCTCGGCGAGGAGGCAGAGCTGGTGCGCGCTGGGGATGCCGGACGATCGCGCAAGCACGGCGAGCGCGGCGAGCGAAATAGCGAGTGCGGCGGCGACGGCGAGGGAGCCGCGGCAGCGGAGCGGTGCGGGGGGTAGGCGGCGAGTCGGCGCACGATGGCGAGCAA
>JARRAA010019219.1:0-20653 GCA_030557295.1 Ecitodaemon sp. MM-2014 | reverse complement strand
TTCCTTTACAAATGGCTATAAATATCTTTCTGAGTGCTGATGTAGAAGATGGTATCTGGGTTGGATTGAAGCGTCGTTTACAATTATAATTGTAATGGTATTATAAACATTTTTCTATAAACAAATATTATATTTCTTTTACGACTGGTTTCCGGCCGGCGGCAAGTGTTGTTATTGAAACCCTCAGTGTTTCATACTGTCGCCGATCATTTCGAAAGTGCGAAATGAGTACGTTTCTGCGACGAGAGGGTCTGGACACCTAGAGAGCCACCAGTTAGTTTTTATAAACATGTCTAATAACCTAACCCTGTATATATAGTCGGAAAAGAAAATATATCTTTAGTTTTGAGTAAACGACGACAAGTTGCTGCTCGAGTACCCTCCGATCTCCAAGCCAATACATAACAGTGTCGTTCATAATGTAAATATTAAGTCTGTTATTAACAAACATATCATTTTATAAATTACAATATCGGTTCGTATCTATGGTTGAATGATCGATATATAAACTGAAATTTCAGTGGTTATAAGGAACCTCCTGTTACATGGTACACATCTGGCGTGACAGAATGAACACGATACATTGCAACGCATACATTTTCATCACCGTTTATATGTAGGATTTCGATTATAGCGAATGACCCAACGTGTTTCTTATAAGCGGCAACTGAATTTAAGGGAAATATATGTTCTTCAAGGTTTTTCTCGTAGTTTCAACAAGAGTACGAGAGCCGAGTGAGAGAGTGGTTTCAATGAGAGCTCGGAGCAACTGTACGCGAAGATTTTGAATATTTTCTTCATCGAAGTTTTATAAGTGCTCTACAATATATCAATTATTATTTGCACCAGATGGTGAATGTTACTGAAGTCGAATTAACAGATTCATTATCGCGTTATGCAAATGACGGTATGGCAAATTGTGAATTTGATGCTACTGTAGACTCACTGACAATGGGAGAACCTAAGAATGAGTTTTATCCGTTCCATATAGTTGCATAGTGGTATAAATAGTGGTGTAACATTATATGAAAAAAGTCAAAAAGCTAATTTTCGCCAAAATTTAGGCAATTTTATCTGCAACTTTGCATTTTTCAAACTTGAGATTATTTTATTTCCATTATTTTTATATATTCTTAATTTTTATATAATTTTCTATATGTTCCAAAAGCAATTTTGCAAGCAATTCAAAAAATTAACCTGCTCAGGTTGTTCAAATCTCCTTCTAATTTTTTTACAGTATATAGATAATTATATGACAATTGAGAATATATAAAAATAATCGTATGAATTTGCTAGCTTGGTGACCCTATTCTGGGCTGTGCAAAAAGGACCAGTACAAATGATTTTTACAGCATATAGATAATTATATGACAATTGAGAATATATCAAAATAATCGTAATAAAATAGTCCCAAATTTGAAAAATTCTAATTTGTTTATAAAATCGGTTAAATTATGACGAAAAATATTGCTTATTAACTTTTCCATGCAACATCATAAAGTTCACAACATCATTTTCTTGTTATTATATAATGTACAGCGTAACAATGAAAAATCGTGAATGGTATAAAGCGGAGGTTTTTTCAAAAAAATGTCTCAGAAATTATAAATTTTTTTGCAAAATAAAAAACATTGGTATATTAATTTCTCATTAAAAAATTACCTCAATTTTGAAAAAAAAAGTGTAAATTTTGTATGGAATGACCCATATATATTTTTCCCTTGATTCATATAGAATATTTTGAAAAGTATGCCCTGAATATCAGTAAATAAACAACCATTTGTTTCAAATGTCATTAACATCTAAAACAAATCTATTAAAATATTCAATACGTCAAAGTAATTCTACAAAATGGCAACCCTTAACGAGACCGATCTTCCACCAGTATTCAATCCACTATACAGACAAAGCTGGCATGGTTACCTCGTAGGCATGTTTGCTGGTACTTTGATTGCAAGCCTAGCGAAACTAATAAATATCCCCCATCAAATTCCCACCGCACTGTTTGGTATAATCATTGGAGTCGTTGCACGCTTGATTGGAAACTTCAATGACGTAAAATTAGAACCTCACATCATACATTCCATTTATATCCCCTTGCTAATGGCCAAAATAGTGTACAACATGGACCACTATTTATTTATGAAATCTTTATCGCAAATCTGCGTAATTGGAATACTGGGAAATAGTGCATTTGTATACTTCTTCGGGATGATTTTATCGCTTTTTGAGAAGCGACCAATCCCAAGACTGCAGTTCATGGTAATCGCTGTGATAATTGCGCCAAACGATAATCCGGAGCTACCAATATCTGAAGGTATAAAAAACCTGGAAACATTGATGTTCGGCGAGTCAATGCTCACTATAAGTCTTGGCAATACCGCGCGAATCACCATGCTCGGAATAATCAAACAATATATCACTGAATGGTACCATATAGTCAACAATGTGATCAGGTATGTAGGAACTTGCATTCCAATTGGATTAACGTGCGGTTGGAGTTTGTCTTTTCTATTTCGGGAATTATACAATGACAGCATGAATGCATTTGCTGTCTATATATCATCAGCTTACTTTGTTTATATTTTGTGTGAACACGTATTCTGGTGTTGTGGGGCGATGGCATCCTTCATAACTCTATACATTTTGACTAAGCATCGTCCTAAATTTTTATCCAAGACTGACCATGACGTCAAGTTATGCTGCAATGTAGCATATACCCTGGTGCAAATATTCCTTACAATATACTACATCGCCGAAAGCGTTTACACCTTCCGAGGAGATAACCTCTTAGTAGGATTACTAGAAGCCTTTGCCATTTTCACAATGGGCAACGTCATCAGATTGATAACATTCCTACTGCTGTCACCAATCCTAAGCAGACTTGGATACGGTTTTGAATTTGCTAGCTTGGTGACCCTATTCTGGGCTGTGCAAAAAGGACCAGTACAAATGATCCAAGTGTTCAAGTTAGCCGGAGATCCTTCTAGTTTTCAACTATTAGATTCATTGAATCTTTACGTTGTGACGTACCTAATCATGTCGTGCATACTTAATGGGACCACGCTGAAAATCTTATTAAAAGCATTTGGGTTGACTAAACTATCTGCCAGGAAGAAAGCAAACATAAGCATCGCGATAACTTCATTAAACGACATTGGAAGCAAATTATTGTCGACATTAAAAGGAAACCGTTATTATTCAGATGTAAATTGGTCAGTGATTAATGCCCATACAACTTTGAAGAACCCATTTGAAGATTTTGTCAATGTATGGGCAAAGGACAACGTAATTTGTAATGTTTGTAGTTCCGCCGTGCCTTTGAAACCCACGAGAGATGAATACAACGAGCTTTTAAAGTAAAATTAAATCAATACAATATTTCGAAACATTTATTATTAGATTCTATTACAGGGATGTGACAATAAGGACGTTAAAAGCTCAACGAGTATCGTTCCTGGAACAACACGAACTCGGTTTACTATCAAAGGAAGATGTGGAGATTCTGCTGAGAGCAGTTGATGTAGCCATGGACTCAACAAACATGACAATAAATATAACTTCATTATTAGGTATTATAAATGACAAGGTAATTGATATTTCATTTGATATAGACTCTCTACTGTACGCTATGTTCATTTATAGACCTTTTACACTGTCGGCAAAAGAACGAGAAAAATATTAACTATTAACAGTAATGTCAAAATTCCGAAATCAAAAGTTCGCAGAAGATTGTACTTTATAACAAACACCATGGCCTTTGAATTATCCATCACTTTCATAGTCGTCGTTGATTTGCTAGTTCTTCTACTGCAATTCACAAAATATTCAGCATGGTCTAGAATTGTTTTACTAACACTTGCATTCATGTGTACAGCATGCTATATAATTGAAGCCAAGCTAAGATTGCTAAGCTACTCGAGTGGATCCTTCTGGAAAGACTTGGGACATTACTTTAAAAGTCTCTGGAATAAAATCGATGTCATCATTATCATTTTATCCATTATCTACTTATGTGTCGAGAACCAGAATGAATACGGTTTTCTGAGATACATAGATTATTTCAAATTTGCAACAAGTCTGAAACTGCTGCGAATACTAACTAAATTATATCCACATCTTATCTCTAAACTTGAACGAAGGAATGAACTCAAAATCATGAGAGCGTTTGGCGTTGCTCAGGTAAGACCTAAAAAAAGTTAATTACGTGTTTAGCTCAAATAGTTTATTAGGGTTTGGTGATAAGTTATGACGATGTTATGAACCAACTACCCTCTTTTACCGAACAATCCAATATTCGTAATGTTATCAAAAGCAACTTGGACCAGATGCGAGCTACCGTTACTCAAAAAATGGGCATACTGGAAAAGGCACGGCCAGCCTTAGCTACTACGATTAAAACGAAGCAAGTTTTAAGATGTATTCTGAAACATCTAAACGAAGGTGTAAGAGAACTGCGCTCATCCGGTCTTATCGACGCGTTCGAGTTTCAGCAATTGCACCAATCGGTCACGCTCAAGAATAAGTTCTTGGCAAACGTACGAATCCTAGAAGTCCTCCAGCCAAACTCAATTTTTCAAGAAATTCCATGGCTGTTTGGAAACAATGAAGCATTGGAGTACATTTATAAACATGTGCATAATAAGATTTACAATGCTGGAGATATAATTTGTCGTCCTGGTGACTCCCTAGAAGGAGTTTATATAATAGTAGCAGGTAAAATACAAAAGCTTCAGATTTCACTAAGATGACTCGTGCTTTATCTTGCAGGATACTTTAAAGTCACTTATTATCCTACTCCGGAGGTGATCAGCAAACTTAAGAACAGTGGCGAGTTACCAACAAAAGAATTTCTGGAATATTTAAGATTTGATGAGGTACACGAAGAATTCTTGTCTTGTGGAAATCGCATAGGAGAATTATCGATTTTAACCAACCGTCCTTATAATTGTTCAATTACATCCGAGGCTCCCAGTCAAGTTTTCATTATTCCAAGGGAAACGCTCCAACATGCTAAAGAGCTATGCCCTGATCCAGCGTTGGGGTATATTGTATCTTTCAAAATGAATGATTTGTAATAAAATGTATTATTTGCAGTCTTGTAGCACGCATATGGAAGAGCGTTTTGTTTGGTCTCGGTCGCCGTCTGTTACTTACCACCACAGCCTACCAATCGTCGCCAATACGGGAAGTAGAGTATGCTTTAATTAGAGCGGTGGTTCCAGACACTGATTATTACAGAGTTATCAGTTTAACGCAAGTTGTTGATGTTCTCTTGCTTGAAGGAATCGCTTTTGACTCTAATACCAGAGAAGTATACATTGCACCATGCATAATACCCAAGTAACTTTTTTTAATTAATAAAATCCTGGAATTCTTAACTCGTAAATTTCAGACATGTGAAGAAGTTGCAACTGCATTTGGAGGAAAAATATAAACAAATCAGCAGACCGAAGTTAATGTTCATTCCAGATAGTAATACAGATGAATATGAAATGATGCTCAAAATTCAAGATAATTCAGAACTCGTAAACAATTCCTAATTACACCATAACTTATTGATAAATGTGGATATTTTAGATGCCAAATTATAACGGCACGATGCTCAATGAACACATGGACACAAAAAAACGGTATGCTAGCCACATTTTCAGTTTTAACAAACCCAGGTCTGGCACATCACACACTGGTCAAAAGTCGTCTTTCGGCAGTGGTTTAATATTTTATTCTACTGAAGAATAACTGTATTGTTGGCAAACCTTTGTACAAATTTAAAAAGATGTTTTTTCTCAATTTTGTTAAATAATTAAAATGTGTTTAATATTGAAATGTAAACTATTTTATTGTCAAATAAATGTTATAGGAAATTACTTAAATTTCGCAAGGAAAGCTTTATTTGCTGCTGCTAAACATATAGGAAGCAAACTGAACAGAAATTAACGACTTTACTGTGGTGAATTTGCAAAATCATTGTAAACATATATCTGTTGTAGCCAACGTTATCCGAACTTCTTTGTCGGGAATCTATTTAGTTATTTTAGATGTATGCAAATACAAAATTCAGCTTTCACACTTTATGTATTTCGGTCGTGGGATCTTAGAGCATAAATATTTTTACGAAAATTTGAATGTAAATGACTATTTCAGAATATATTCAATGAATATCAAATAGAATTGTTCTATTTTTCAAAGATACCCTCATTGCTGTTGACAAAATTGTAAATTTTGAAACCTCCAGACTAACTTTTCCAATATGTTCCTTTCCTGAAATATCAACAAACGTTTTTCAACGAAGTCCTGCAATTCATTTTGTTTTGTATTTGTCTTCAGTAGTGATTATTTGACTTAAAAATGACACAAATTATACACAATGAGAGGAACTATATTCTTTATAAATTTGTATGGAAGTTTGGGTAATTAACACTCATAATCAGTTGAGTAATTTAGTTGTTTGTAAATTAACTAATTAATAAATATTTTAAATGTAGGAAAATCAGAATTTGAAGTAATTTCAATGTAAATTACATAAATATTAAATACTATTGCTAAAGATTCACACATTAAGGAGAGCTTCTTTCGCTGCTGCCAAAATTCTAGTTTTCCATGCATCATATTCCTCAATGTGGATCTCCTCAACCACCTTTCCATTTTCAGCTAGTTCCTTCTCTAAAATATCACAATTATAATTCAATTTTAATCAAAATAGGTGCAGAAATACCTTGAGCATTTGCATGTTCCTCTAAAAACTCATGCAATTCATTTTGCTTTGTTTTTTTCTTCGTTTTGGCAACATTTAATCCAACAACTTCAGCAAATTTCATGAAAGTATTCTCTAGTTCTTTCCACTGCATAGGTTTTAAATGACTTATAGTAATGAATTGTGTCTTTTGAACCTTTACTGATTTTAATCTACAAGTTGAAATTAACTTTTTATGGAGAATGTTTCAATTGAAAATAGAAGGACAACTTACTTGCATGCTGTGTACACTGCAGCAGCAACATATTGTGGGTGACCAACATCAGCCAATGCATGATATTGTCCATACAGGTGCAAAACGTCTGAAGCCAAGTCTTTTATAACAGTGCAACTACATTGAACACAAACCTCTGCAACTGACAGTGGTTTATCGAGTTCAAGCATTTTCTCAAGCATGTTCAAATTGTTTTGATATGCAGTTTTCTTAAGACCAGAAACCAGCAGGGCCGTTTCCTAAAATAATTGTTATTTCAGTTTTAATGCAATAATTCTATTAGATAATAAGAACTTGACTAACCTTATCGAAGCCAAGACCATGAAGAGATGCTGCCAGATCAAGGCATAAGGCACATTTGGCAAAGTCCCCAAGTTTATTAATACCTCCCTTGGAATTTAGAATTCTTGTAAACTCATGAGCCTTTCTGGAGAGACAAAATAACTCAGTGAGAACATTAATTGTAACTGTGATATGCATCATACTTAATCAGAGTTGGCTCCTCTCCTAGACCCAATCGGCCCGCAACATCATTCAGAAGTTTATTATCGTTGGCCATGTTCCTTTTCTAATTATTGTTCAATATATCACAGCATATAACAAGTAACTATCAGATATCACAAGTAACACATCTCAAAGTACAAACTACGGTTAGGTCGATTAAATCTACTCGATCTACTCGATCCACCCAATCAAGTTTTCGCGGTAAAAACGTGAAGTGCGTGTTGCCTACTATGAAGCATTATTTTGTTTGATGCATATTGGAGCCATCTATTCACATTGATGAAAACCTAGTCGTCCAACTCCTTAAGACGATTTTAAATTTATTACTTAATATAAAAAGTTTAAATAAAATGAGTCCACACTGTTTTAAATTTTCTATACCAAGAATTTTATTTTTGCTATAAGTGGTTTTCTAGCAGTGTATCGGTGCATTTTTTTAAAGCTGACCCCACACACACACATTTGTCCAATGGACATCCATTAGATATATAATATACGTCCACTGGATATCTTACATATCCGTTATATGTCCACTAGAATGCCGAAAATGACAACGGGTTCTATCAATTGGACATTATTTTAATAACTATTTTTTCTATATAGTTCGCGTCTTAGACAATGCGTCCAATAAATGTCCATTACAATATGTATTGGTTATATACGAATATGTTTGTCACTGGTATTGCCTCCAACGTCAAAAAATATAGTTTTAATACATTTATCGGACGTCCGAAGTCATATATGTATTTTTAATACATTTAATGAACATCCAAGGTACATACAATTCGTCTGCGGACATATAGGACCTAAATCGGACGTTCAAAAAACATTTTTCAAAGTAAACCGTAAAGTTATCACTGAAACTTAGGTTTGCATTTGTAAAAATAATAAGGGCGGTTTTGGCAACCAACTATGCTTGAAAGGGTTTGGGTGGACTCTTTATTAGAATATCTTAGTAAAGAGCCTCAGTTTTATTGAAGGAATACTCCCCATAAGTGTGTCTCCAAAATCCACCGAAAAGAACTAGAATGAACAGTTTGGAGATCATCGGTTTGCATACGTATTCAATCCGCAAATTATACCAACATCTAACGCAAAGTAATTTGCGCTAAGTTTAAAATATAAATATATTGCGCAATACATTTTATTTAAAGTATTTCTAAACTTTTATCTTTATTTTAATTAATTTGTTTCATTTTTCATGTCAACCAAAGCACACGCTGGCAAGATTTTCATTCGTGGGGTGCTGACAAGTAATAGTCCAAGATCCCGCGGCTGAAAGACATACTTAACCCATTGCTTCCCGAATTAATTTAGTTGTGATTTTTCCATCAATTATCTTTAACACGGGACAAGTCGCGCTAAAAACGCTAACGTTAGAAGGCGCGCTATTGGTCTGCAAGGCCGCATTTAATTTCTATATTTCTATCTTAATATTTAAAGTTTTTTTTTGCGAGAAAAAGTTATGTTTATATAAAGGAATAGGAAGGATTCGATTTCCATGAAGAATATTCAAAATTTCTACTTATAAATGCTTCAAAAACGTAAATTAATCTGGCAAAATTCTAGTTTTCCCGTCCTTCATGAGACGGGGGTGGTAAGTAAAGAATGGTTTAATAAGAGCTGAAAATTCCCCGACAACCAAGTTGGATATCTGGTTATTTAAATGGATGGATTGTCAGAGTAATTGCCTTTAAAATGTGGTATAACGTTTTAAATAATTCTATGATCCGCTGGACGGTAAACTTTGTAATCGGATTGTGATGGTAATATGATCCAAAATTGATAAACGTTGAATGTTCATACCACATTTAAATACGTACATGTTTCAATATCTTATAGGTACTACTGAGAGTAATTTTACAAAAGACCTACCCTGTACTAGTTTAATATTGGATTTTTGATAGATCTATAAGTTGCTTATTTATCTATACGCCGTTTTAATGAAATAAGAAAATATTATGTTTTTCTGGCTGAAGGACCATTGGCCGATGGCCATGTAGGCCATCTTAAACTTAACTTAAAATACATACTACTATAAAGTTTTTAAATTTTAACGTTGTGTAATTTAATGATTATTAAATAAATTCAATAATAGTTAGGTACACATTTTATTTTCTTTTCAAATCGATTTCACGAATTGGGCATGCCACTTCTGCATATGTGGTTCGTTGCTACATAACACATCCTTGATCTTATAATCGGTTGAAATTCCAATAAAAATGATTGCCATTCTAAATAATCAGGCATTTCAATGCAAATACACATTCATGGAATGATTAAATTGACCCGCTTACTTGTAGCGAGCAAAAACCGATCGCGGTATAACAAAGCGCGATGAATCGATGAAATCCTTGAAATCGTGAGCACAATGCGTTTCTACTCTGAATTCTACTTGATAACCGCGCACCACTTCGTCGGTGTGTCGCAACGCACATCACCTCTGCGCTCGTGTGCAGTTTATTGTTATTCTTGGCCTACATACGTACGTCCATTTCTGAATTTATTAATCAGTAGTTTCTACCGGTTCGAAATTTCATGCGCGCCGCCGTTAATTAAACAGCAGAGGCGCCGAGTTTAGTTATCGCGCCAACATCGACGGATGCTCGCCGGTCGCGACGAGGGGGAATCGTCGACGCGGCGCGGCGGAGCAACTTCTGTCGCCGAGTGTACTCGACACCTCTTCAGGAGCGCCGGGTCGAGCGGCCATCACCATTGGATTGCTCGAAAACGAGGCGTGGCGTGCTGGAAGAGATTACTCTGAGCTGCCGTGCTGCGACTGGCTCCAGCTCTCCCTTGGAGTTATTTTTAGAGATTTGGTCTTCATCCAATTGAATCGAGCAACGCGTTAATCAAGTGGAACGCCGGGAACGACATGCGCAGCATCTAATCATTCCTATTCGAATGAACAAGTTATTAAAGTAATTATTTGAGTTAAAATGTCTTAATGTTAGGGATTTTAACCTTTATCTAGGTAGGTAGCTAAAGTTTCCGACGATAAATTGGGTTTAGTTCATTCATAAAAGGCGCTCTGGTTTAAATTTAATTTTTGCCACTCATTCAGTCATTAACTGTAGGTAACCTGGCACATTTTGACAACGCCATTATTTGCATTAGTACGCACTTATTAGCAGCAATAAACGGCAGTAGGAGAATTATAATGGCAATTAGAAAAATTTAAAGCGGTTTCGGGTGCGTCTGTCCCATTAGGAGCGTATTCCAAGGCCGTTCCGCTAGGTAAATGTTTGAGAGACCCCATTATATTACCATTTTTTCTTTCGGACCTTCGGATTCGAAATTCGGGCAGGTTTACGAGCACGCGCGGATGCGCGATCATTCAGTGAAAGCCGTCGCGTCTAATAATCTTTCCGACCTGGCATTAGTGGAAATAAAGCTCGAAGGGCACGCGGCCGAACCGGCCGAACGTCGGCTACTGCGTAAAATCTTCGATAATTACACGGGCGGATAGAGAAAGGCTGCTCGTTGGCGCCAATTAGCCCACACTTGAGCAATATGTTTTACGAACGATTAGAAATGATGCGCGCGTACGAAAAGCATCCGCGAGCAGAACAGAATGTCGAATGTATTAAATTTAATTATCGCCGGTAGAAACTCGTTAAAGCGCCGAATTTACAAAATACGAAATCACTGACCACGGAAAAAATAGGCGAGACGCGTTTAATGCGTTCCGATGTGTGTAATATACGAATGAGCAATCGGTTCAGAACGTTCGGCAACGCGATCGCTTCCATGCGGAGTACCGTAGAATATGGAGGAGACGGTGGGCGCATTGCGTCGTTACGAAACGGAGTGAAACCTGATCATTAGCTCATGTAAAATTTCTAAACGAGCGCAAAATTTCGCCGCTCGCACGATATCGAGCAGCATGTATTTCTCTATGATTTCATGTGTAGCAAGTTGCCCGAACGAACGAACCAATTGCAACAGAAGACGTGCACGCGCCAAGAACAAGAAAAAAAGAGACTGAACGATGTCATACGCGATATCTCGTCGGTAATTGTAGGTATTACCACCATCGACGAAGATACCGTATCGCTTTTATGGGTCCAGTAATCAGCAAACTTATAATTCGGCACGCGCGCACGCATCCATTCGAAGCGGTTGCGCGGTTGTGTCCACCGACCGGCCGACTTCCACCACGCATTTCCATAAGGCCGACACACGAACTCAGCCAAGAAAAATATACGAAAACAAGGAAGTTATCATTACTGCTCCAATTCAACTAAAACGCACACCGAGTGTGCGCTAACCTCCAGCCGCAAATACACAAAAAGAGGTTTAATGTCAATCCAAAGTGCGGATTGCCAATGAAGGACCCGACCAGCAATATTTATTTTTACGTTTATGAAGGCCTTAAAAGCCACACCGTTTCGCACGTTGATAAGTTTAAGGTCGTCGGATAACAGCACAGATAGATAAACTCAATGTTCATTGTTTCTTGTCGTCCCTGTATGGCAAGTCTCATCGACGGGCAATCAAGCATACGTATAATTGGAAAAGTATACAAAATGTTTTATGTAACAATCATCTTTGTTCGGCCAGCGCGATGGCTAGTGTCACATAGCGGTGATTTGGCTTATTTGTCGCACACGTCGCACACGCCGTGCCTAAGAAGTACTTCAACATCCGGAGAAATAATAGACCAGAGACGAGGAAGGCTAGTATTACACACGGCGAGGAAAATGCACCTCGCGCGCCGCTGAATCCGTACAAGTCCGGCGAGGAAACCCATCAGCAGATGATACATTGATACTACATCCTATTAGCGCGCCTCTCATCTATCGCAGCGCTCGGGACTCGCTTCATCCGCTTACGATTCGCCTGCATATTGGGTTGCCTACGCTTATCTTATTTGCGTCGTAATCGATTTAGGTTAGGCGCCGAGATATTTCATTTTGAACTCGCTGCTGACTCACGAATCTGTTTTTTCCACTTTTAAACTCTTGCAGTTTGTTGATCGATAAATTCTCGTTATGCCACGGCTCGTATGCGTATCCGTATATTTGTACCAGGTTCGATATCGCCTAGCGCGAGCTTCTGAATCACGTTCTGACTCACGCCCGGCTTCAGAGAGAAACGCCAAAGTGCCACAAGGCATAAGGCACGTGCGCAAGATCTGCGTCTTGTTCGTGGGCTCAATTGGTGATTTAAACTGATTGCGAGCAGCAGTTAGTTCTTACCTCGAGCATCGATTAAATGAGCAATAAATGTCAGAATTAATTGCATCTTACGCGCTGGACCACTCCTCGGTGATCCGATGATCAAGACGATGACCGAATGGAGAGACAAACACCCAACGCGCAATTAAATGATACATGATGATCGCGATGACTTAATCATTCTTGTTTCTCACTTGCTTGCTCTCTCGTGTCCGTCGAGTTTAAACATTTAGACTCTTAAAATTCTCATGCTCACATCAAGCTCAGGCTCAAGTCGTAAACTGAGACGCCGCAGTGTGTGGCTGGTATACCAAATCGTAATTGATTCAATTTGTATGTGCGAGACGACGCGCGGAGATGACGAGAAGGAGCTGAGAACGGACGCCTATGAGGTCCTAACTTCCTCTCTTCGGCGCGGCGAACGCCTCGGCCCGCGGTAGATGGCCAATCGATGGATAAATGCTTCATATTTTCATACTGCAGCGGGGCGTAAGACGTGCGACGCGTACGTGACTCATTTATTTAACGAAAAGCCGGCGTATCTGACTCCTATTGTGTGAGAATGTACAGTTACCGATTGACGTTCGTGTCTGTTTTATCAAGCGACAGATTGGGACTTAAAGTTCAGAGCCTCAGTTGCCGACACTCTAGCGAGAGAGCCTCGTATGAAAGGGGTGACCCAATAAATCACTTTATTTTGCTAATAAACACGTAATTTGGACCATTTGCATATTTAATTAACGCGGAAGCAAAACGCTTCTTATTCACAATTAAGCATGTAAACTGCGTGCCGGCGAATCGCAATTTATTCGCGTTAAAAAGGGCAGACACGAAGTTCCCGTCGTGTATATTATAACTGCATTCGGACCTATCTGTCCGTTAGGTACGCAACCCAACGAACACGACACGTGTTATTATGCAAATTTGAATCATGCGCACCAAAACCCTAACCAAACTTTTTTAGCGCTTCGGTCACTATAGTTCCTCCTCATCAGATTGAAATCGGCTGATTGGAGGAAAAGCGTAAACGGCCCTTAAAAACAATAATTACGAACCTAACAGCAATTTAATAGTCGGTCATTTAGTTTAACTGTTCTACGCCTTGATAATGTTGAAAATTTACAGCTTGTTGGTGTGTTAGATGCTCGAAAATGAGAAACCCAATTATATATAAAAATCTTTACGCACAGCGCGCTCATTTATTAATTATGCTAAAATGATCGCGTATTAAATAAGATTTTATTGCGGGCACGGGCGCACATCACACGAGGCGTTTGACCGGCGTTAATTATTTTGCCGCCGCGATGCCTCCTGCACATCATCTTTTTCGTCTTATTAAATACGAATTTTATTTGTTGCCGGGCAGGCGCGTTCGTTACCTTTCTTGTTGCCATCCTTCATAATTGCTTATCCCTCTAGACGGGGCCGATTATGTAGGTATAGCCGAACTAATTATCCGACGTACTGGAGTATGTCGGATCTCGTTTCTAGAAACTCATCTCGCGCACCAAACCGGAAACCGCGTCTCTGTCCGCTCGTAATCTACACTTTGCATCCTCTTCATTATTTTCTTTATTCTCCGACCCGACACTCGGGGAATAAATACTTTTTTTGTAGCCGATGGGCATTGTTGCTGGCGTGAGTCAGGGCAGTTTATTAAAAAAACGCTCCTTGCTTAAGTCGCATTGAGTTTGCTACAAAGTCATTGTCATTGCTGGGAACATAGGCAGTGCCTGCCCATTTGGATTTACTGCATTCGTCTGATATGTTTGATTGAATTATCAGTCTGATGCTCGGTTCGAAACGCAATTGTGGATATGGCATAACGGAGAAATGTCTCTCGTCGGCGATATAAATATGGAGAGGCTTTCTGCGCGCGCACAATGCATGCTAATGTAGTCCTCGATTGTTTGCTTTAGTGTCTTCGCGTGTCTATTAATTCGGATTCAATGCGTCGACCATTGGCGAGGCTTAAACAGCGCTCTCGCAGAGTATTGTTTAGTTTAATGAATTATCTACCGCACAGTCGGCGCACGACAAACAATCGTTTAATGATTTTATGGTGCTTCTGAGAAATGCCGGGAGAGACCCGATGGACTAACGTGACGGATCTCAATGCCGCTCGATTAATTGCAACGTTTATGAAAATAAGTCCAACCCTGACTGCGCGACACCGATGTGTGTTGGTAAAAGTCATGTCGGAGTCTCGGGCGTCCGCGTTCGGTACAATCTCGCGGAGACCCGTGCATATTGATTAGTTCACCTCGGCATAAGCTGCAAGAGTCGGCCCAGGCGCAGCGTCATCAGTATTTCCAACCTGTCGATAGTAACAAATCTTGTGGGGGCCTGACAACTTTGGCACCTGAATGAGCAGATTCGATCGATAATGACTCAAGCCAGAATTACCGGCGACAAACAATGGCGACATCTAAAGAATTCGTAGAAGATCCGTACACCAAACTGAGCATTTCCGGCGATCGCGGTGCCGCTGGTGACGATGAGACCGGCCATGTTGAATGCTCCCCGATGTCGGCGCGGCGCATCCAGCAGTTAAACGCTCAAACGCGCTGCCATTAACGTTTCAGCATTACCGAAGACTCTAAAAGATCGGAAGTCATGTGTAAGGAAGTGATGTCTAACGGACACCGGGATAGCTCAGGTGTGTCAGTCGCATGGGGGAGCTCGGCCGGCGAGCGTTCGACCAGCATAAAAAGCAAGCTGAAAAACGCGCGCGCTTCTTCCCGCGCTCGACGCGCTCACACATCGCGCCCTTTCTGCTCGTAATTGGGCCGATGTTCGGAAGAAGCTAGCTGAGATAATCGTGAGCAGACCCTTGGGCATGCAGGAAGTCGTCCTGACAATTGAAAGAGCTCGAGGCGCGCGCGTAGAATCATTTCGGACTTTTTTCCACGACGCGCTGGTTAAATATCGTTACGAACGGATGTTGATCATGGGATTGGTCCAAAATCATTAAGTCAATTGTAAACAACTCGTCGGCGTTTGTTTACGTTCGAACATGTTTGCCGAATCTCCTGATGAGACTTAATCTCTTTAATTGCATCAATATTTGACAGGAAATGCATTCGGAGTAAAAACTAGATATCTCGGATTCTCGCTGGATTGATCTCGAGAGTTCTGAAATGTTGCACTTATCTAATCAGCACCAGTTGGGGAAACCCTAAGATACCCGACCTTGTTGAAATTGCTAAATTATATTCAAATTTACGGGCGATTTTTCGTTAGAAAGCCGTTTGGCGTTAGACCGGTCTGGTGCGAATTACCGCGTCGGTGAAATCCAATATTCTTGCGTAAGGCAAATCGCTGATTTGAGCGATCGGTGAAGCCGATGTGCATGCGTGCAAAGAAAAATCGCTGGCACCTTGGCTTATTGGTATTGAATCAACAGCATCCGGTAACTCGAGCCCACTCGATCAGCATATTGAGGCGTGCAAACGCGCGTCGCGGCATCGATTTGCAAAACGGCACAAAATCTGACCGCGGGATCAACGCTCGCGGTGACATCCTCCTCTCTCGGCACACCCATTCGGCAAAGAAAACTCTCCGATCGCGCGCCGAGCGAATGATACGCCGGTATGCAGGAGCGAGCACATTCAATTGAATAAATTTACATTAAAGCATCGCGCACGTCCAGCGCGGCGGCATGGCGTTCCGTTCGGTTTATTTATTCAAATATTTGGTATTCAAAGCTAAAAACGCATCTCTCCCTGTTCCATCGTCGGAGGTATGGGCGGCTCGCGCAAGTGCACGAGCGTACACCGAGAATGAATGAAAGGAGTATAAACGCCGACTGAATCGCCAATGAATCGTCAGATCTTTCTTTCGTCGCCTTATTCATCGCGCAGGAAAGAGCAACGTGGCCGCGATGTGCCAGAATGGCGCGTGATTCTCTTCCAGCGCGAGGACTTCTTTCGAAAGTTTAATTAAACGACACATTCGTTTTATTAATTGTCGGCCGGGGTCCGCAGTCCGTTACAATAACCCAGTAATGCGTCGCGAGGACGAATTCGAACAAGAGTGTCACTCGCAATCGCACTTATTAAATTCCCCGCATTCCTAGCCGGCCGAAACGGTGTTTACTTTTCGAATCTTGAATGTTTAAACGTTTCATGTCGTACGTAGATACTGGCGAAAAATTGCGTGCGACAGTCCAGCGCAAATTGCGCCGTGAAAGGTTTTTTTTTGTTTGTTAGTAGGTGAGGCACACATGCATGCCGCAGAGAAATTACAGTCGAAAATTGGATAGCAGGGTGGTTCCGGTCCAGTTAGTCCAACCGTCGCCCGACGTGCATTTCCCGCTCTTTCACCACCGCGCCACGCATTGTGCGGCCGTGCAAGGTGCAACCCTTTGTCTCTAAAACTGACATGTGTGACCAGGCTTACAAAAATACGAAATCCGGAGTGCCTACCCCCTTGCGATTCTATTTCATACACTTTAACAAAATCATTTTTATTCTCTGCGCCACTTTAATTACTTAGTTCGAAGCAAGCCGAATGCCCGAGCCGAGTTTTTATCATGTTTTCATCCGTCGTCGTAAAATAATGAATTAATTTCGTCCGGAGTGACCTTTTCTGCTTTGGGACCGCTCCGAATAAACGCGCGTCATCACAAACGGACGCGATGCGGTTAAATTAGCACAATATGATATCCTGTTGTCGGCGGAACGCCGCCGTGCAGAAATTGCCTCCTACGGTCTGTGCGCGCGCCAACTCCCCGGTGGCGTGCGCCGCCAACCCCGAAATGTCAAGCGTGAATGTCACACAGCTTCCCCTTCGATATTATCTTCTCATCTCGTATTTCACCGCGTATTGTCTGATGGGATCTTTCATTTAGGAAATGGTTACCCGTGGGACGTGTAAATATCATCAATACGTTTGCTCATTGATAAAAAAAATCGTTTTACTTTTCATTACTTATTAAAATAATCTAGCCCACGATAACCGCGTTTCCAGTTATTGTTAGGTTCTCGCTTTATGAATGAACATTAAGTTTCGAATGCCTAATAGGTACAGTTAGTAGAAACAATTCGAAACTCTGTCCGTGCGTTATAATTTCGTCGACGATGTTTAAATATCTGTAATAAAAACTTGTAGCCAAGTGGAACCGAAAAACGCTCGTTGGGTTGCCGCACTCGTTCCCAGCTCGTTGGGTTGCCGCACTTGTTCCCAGCTCGTTGGACGTTAGCAAATGACGTCTTTTCTTATGAAATTTCATAACAAGTGTAAGTAAATCGTCCGAGGTGTGGAAGTTGTGAGGAGCGAAGACGAATCTCCCGAGTGTTCTCATCGTAATACGTGTTAACAATGCGATGGGAATCGCCGCTTCCTCCGCGACCGCGGCGTGTGTGCGGCGTGTACCTATGCGTACATGCGATGGCACTCGTTCCGCGCCCGACAGACTATTATTATTCCATGGATGATGGCCAGCAGCATCCGTCAGCGTACAACACTTTTTTACGGATGCGGCGTATATGTTTATACGTGCTTGTTCTTTGACGTGCATATCAGATGGGAATCTTCGTCTGCCGTGGCGTTTCGTGTTCTGTTCTCCCGAACGAGCGCGTTTCGTGCGTTTCGTTGCGTTCGGATGCGGACCGCTCGAGCAATAAAAAGACGGCGAGAGAAAATAATCATCTCCGGTTTGGGCACTCGCCCAGCGAAATTTCTCCTCGCAGACGACAACAATGATTTTTGTTATTTGTGGGCTAGATTCGGATGTGCGCATGTGCGATTGCTAGATGTGTTGTTTGTTAGCGCGCGCCTTTTGATTTATTATTCTTGGAGGTAATAACCGCCCAAATCGTATTTGCGCGGCGCGAGCAAACAAAACACAATCGGGAGGCGGATGCGTGTCGTATCGATCAGGCGTGCGTCGAAGGCCCGATGGCGGACGCAATTACGCGCCGGCGAGGTGAAATTTTTCGCCTTTCCAACCGTCATCTTTGGGGGATGACGAAACAGGACGCGCCGCGCGGAACAGGGTGGGTCCTGCAGGTGCGGTCGATACGCCCGCATAGCGTCGCGAGCACATCACCGCGCGGCGAAAGCATCGTTCCAGAAACCATGGCAACGCCCGGGCGGCCGCCCCGCTCGCATCCTAGATAGCTGCCGGCGGGCGCGTACCTGTCCGGGCGCGGACCGCGCACCTGCCCCGCAGCCCGGACAAAGCCCGCCACCGACACCCTCGCACGCATCACACCCTTTGCGCCATCCTCATTGCCCAATTGTGCACTCGCTCCGAATAACATGACCAACAAGTTTTTGAAATTTTCGCCGACGGCGATAAACTACTTTCGTTAAAAACAATTCCGAAGTTATTTATTGCAACGTATTTTCCACGTATTTTTTGCCTTGGCAAATTGCTCGACATAAACACCTTTAATATCACCATTGTTCCATTTTCTCATCTCTCGACCGTCCCTTTGTTACCTTTTCTTCTCCTTCGTAATAAATTACTCCCGAAGGTCAAAACGTTAAAAGCGTTAGTTATCCGTAATGTAAACATCTTTGTGGCGGACACAATGGCAGCGAGCGGGCAAATTCTGCATGGTCAGCTCACAAAAGACGTGCAACAGTAACACCCGTGCGCCCGACCACTGCAAAGCCATTTAATCTCCCTCGTTCGCGACGCAACGGAAGTCACTTTCGATTTCCGGTAAGTGAGACCTGAAAACCGGTTGCAGGTACGCGCTGGCGCAACCCTTCGACACGGCCACTTGCTCCGAAGATGATATGCCCAGGCCGGAGATGACCTACGGAAATATTCGCTCGAAAAAAAGAAGCTCCAAGATACGTTGCGCAGCGTCACCGGGCAAGGGTGAAGCAGTGTAAGTGTCGGAAGCTAGAGGGTGATGCGCTAAATTTGCATTCGGATCCGGTTTAATTTGACTCGTGCGTATCTCGTCTCCCAGTCTTCGATCCAGACGCACTGAATGGGGCTCGCACTAATATTTCATTTAAGGTGTCGCCGCATAGTCCGATTACGCATATCGTCTTACAATAAGGCACAGCCAGGAAATTGAGACGCTTATAAAAACATAATAGCAGTTAAGTCTTTAACCAGATAATAGCGATCGAGGTAGATATCGTTTTAAACTTGCGCTCCAACCGAGGAATCGCACGTGTTAAGAATACAAAATAAATCGATGATATTCTGCTTTCCATCTTAAACTCCAGATGATCATCGCAACGCTGCATTGTATCCAATTTGCTTTATTGTGTCGATAAATTACTAGGAGCTCACCGCATCGTTCAGTATCAATGAATTGAACGTATACGAATCGTCATCGACTTCAAAGCGGTCATTACCGTGGCTATACATTAACGTCGTTATTAAGGTGGACAGATCCAGTCGAACGAATAGCAGCTGTTGTGTTTCATCTGCTTCCTCGCGTTATGCAACGCGCCAACATCCAACAGAAATCATCCCTTCGATGCTATAAAACGCTCATGCAACCTTCAAGGCTTTCAAGGCTAAGCCACGTCGAAATTATAATAATCAAGGCGCAATTTAAATTTTATTCTTTTCATAGTAATTGTAAGATGCAAATTCTCCACTTAAAGTGAATTCTAGGTGCAATCCCTCAATTTCACGTCGAAACGGCGCGGCAGCTGTTTGTTCCGGTTTTCATTAGCTATAAAATGATTTCACCAACAAAAATGTAAGATAAAAGCTGCGAACGCAAGATGAGGCGGAAGATGCGCAGGTGCTCGATAAAGAACAAGCGCGCAACATATTTACATTTCTCGTCACGCTCGCAATTACGGGTTATTTCGTTAGATGGCCAGTCTCAATGCCATTCGGCTGGCGTTTTAATTAAAACGCACGTTACATTCTGGATTTTATAATTAATCGTATTAATTCCGCTTTCTATCTCCGGGCGCGGATCTGTTTGTAGAAAATTGGATTAATAAAAGCGCGCTTAACAAGTGGCTGCCTAACTGGTGCTCGCTCAAATTCATAATTTTCGACATTTCGTG
>JARRAA010019195.1:0-10348 GCA_030557295.1 Ecitodaemon sp. MM-2014 | reverse complement strand
CAAACGCAGAAAGCTTTGGAGAGTCAAATAAGGGAAACCGAGAATGTCAACATGGAGGAAGAAAAGTCTATGATTGAGGTGGAGACATTGAAGGGAAAGCTAGAAGGATCCAATGCTACGATTACCAAATTACGGGAGGAGTTGGAGACAAAAGTGGAAAACGGCAGGAAAGAGTTGGAAGCATCTAATGGAAAGCTTAATGAAATGAGTGAACAGATTAACTTGCTGAAAGGAGAATTGACGAATAAGGTGGAAGAGTTTAATGAACTGCAAACCAAATATCAAAGCAGCGAGGAGGAATTAGCCAAAACTTGTCAGAAATTAGAGAAGGAAAAGACTGATCTGAAGGTGGTCCAGGAGCAGTTGGAAGTGGAGCTGAAAAATTTAGAACAAGCTAAGGCGAAAGATGCCCAGATGGAATTGCAGTTAGGAGATTCGCAGAGGAGTGTAACGCAATTGGAAGAGAAGATGGCGGAGGCGATGGTGACAAAAATTAAGATGGAGGCTGAGATTCAACAACTTTTGGGTGCCAGTGGGGAAGAGAGCTCGAAGCTGGAGATTTTAAATAAAGAATTGCACGAGAAACAAGAGGAGTTGGAAAAGAATAAGATACAATTTGAGGGGAAAATTAAGGAGTTGGAACATTCTTTGCAAGAAGTCAAGATTAACTTTGCGAACATGGAGCAGAAGTTTAATGTGGAGAAGAGCGATTTAGAGAAGGCGAATGCTACATTGAAACAGACCATTGAAGATTTAAATGAAACATCTGGCAAATCCCAAGATTCTTTAAATAAGACGTTGAACGATGTTAGAAACGAATTGAAAAATGTTAAACATTCGGGTGCTGAGAAAGACGGAGCTTTGGAAAAACTCAAACAAGAGTTGGCGCACGAACAACAAGCTAAGGGTACTCTAGAATCGAAATATGAGGAAAGTACAAAACATATTCAAGAATTGCAAGTGAAGCTTGAAGAGACAACCAAGGAAATTGCTGCTTTGAAGGAAGATGTTCAACGTGGACACGATCAATTGCAAAGTGCGAATAAAGATTTTCAATTGCACGCGTCAGAGAGTAGCGATTTAGTTGCTAAGATCAAGAGTGGCTTTGAAGAGCAAATTGAAACTCTTAAAACTACAATTGCTGAAAAAGAATCGACTGTTAAAGAATTACTGACAAACATTGAAGAAGCCGAGAAACAGAATAGTCAAAAGGATGCCCAAGCTACTGAGAAAGATTTGGAGATTGAATCCATGCTCAAGACTCAGCTGGAATTAAAGAAACACTCTGAAGAATTGCGCCTTGACGTGGAGAATAAGAAGCAACAATTTGAGAATGCCCAACAGGAAATTGCGAAATTGGACGAGAAAAATCAGGAAATGTCTAGCAAATTGGCACAGAAAGAACACGAATTACAAGAAGCGCACAAAGGTGAAGCTGTTATCATTGAAAAGAACAATAAGATCACTTCCTTGGAGGCTAAACTGTCAGAAATTAATAAAACCATGGACGCTCTCAGCGCACAACTTGAGACAGCCAAATCGAAAGAGATTAAGATTCAAAACGATTTGGAAGTGAAAATTAAAGAATGCCAAACGTTGCAAAGTGACGTGACTCGCAAAGAACAAGTTGGCAACGATGTTAATCAACAGTTGGTTGTTAAAAATGAAGAAATTGGTAAATTGCAAACCGAACTGCAGACTACAAAGCAAGCGGTTAAGCAAACTGAAATTGTTAACGGAGAATTGCGAGATAAACTCGCTAAGAGTGTTGACACTCATAATAGTAGCATGGATGAGATGAAATCTTTGACTGATAAGTTTAATATGTATCAGAAGTTGTTAAAGGTGCTGAAAGTGACTAATGAACACAAGCAGCAGTTGTTACAAAGCATGGATGGAAAGGACGGCGATGCTTTGAGGGAAATTGTTACAAATTTAGAAGTGCAAGTTATTAATGACAATAAAGATAAGATTCAGCATCTGGAGCAGATGATTAACGCCAATAATGATAGTTTGCAAGTGGCAAACGAGAAAATTAAGCACCAGCAACAGGAATTGCTATTGATGCAACAAGAGGTTTTGAAGGCTAAGATGGAGGCCGAGAAGAAAGTTACCACCGTGCAGGTTTCAGACGAAGTGGTGAGTTTATAGTTTTTTCTAATTTTTTTTTTCTTAAATATTGATTAGACCTTAAATATTGCTGTTAACGCATTACAAATCATTATTTCTTGCGATTTATTTTCACTAATACGCATGTTTTTCGGCTTCGTTTCGTTTGGTTTGGTTGTACGCGAAGATAAACAACAATAACACGGGCAAACCGCATTCCAATGATTACAAGCAGCTGCTGGAGGAGAAATTGGAGGCGGAAACCCAAGTGGAGTTTTTGCATTCGATAATCGCCGACATGCAGAAGAAGAACGATGAGCAGAAGGCAAGGATCGAGATCTTGGAGAGTGGCTACAGCCCTGCTGCAGCCGATGAACTCAAATTGTAAGCTATCACCTTGGATATTTAAGAAACATGGTTTTACAGTTGTTGTCTTTTTAATTCAGGATGGGTTTAATTGACAAGAAAATTGCCCCGCGCTTGTATTGCGATATTTGCGAAGAATTCGACCTGCACGATACCGAAGATTGTCCCACGCAAGCCGACGATGACATGCCGTCTCCGCCCCCACCCGATGGCAAGAAAAAGGAGAAGCCACCGCCAAGGCCTTATTGTGAAATTTGTGAAGGTGAGTATTGGTTTCTAAATCAAAATCGCGTCTAATTCAAGGCTAATTTCAAATTTTGTTGCAGCATTCGGTCATGCAACAGACGACTGCACAGAAGACGAAACTTATTAACACCAGTGAAGCTTAGTTCAATTTATAACGAATTATACACATTATGTTATTGTTATGAATACACGATTAACTTATTGTCTCCAGGGCTCCGATTTTGCGGAGTTGTGAAATAAATTTTTATAAAAAAGTAAATGTGTATGATCAATCACTTGAAAAAGTCATATTTCTAGCTCGCACAGGAGCTACCTGGGGTGTCCAAATGTTGCGGTTTTGGACGGCCCGGGAATGTCCGATTATAGGATTTACGGAAGGCGCGATGACGGTAATAAGGACTCAAGCAATCTGGAACAAATGGCAAACGCTCTTATAATTATTTTGCACATTGCAAACTAGAAAATTAACAGGTTTTGAAACTGGGGGCGGAAAAGCAGGTGAAGATTTTACATTCGATCATCACCGAAATGCAGAAGAAGAACGATGAGCAGAAGGTGAGGATTGACATCTTGGAGGGTAGCTACAACCGATATAAGTTATACAATTAATATTGATTATTTTCCGTTTAAATGCCTAGTTTTATTTATTTACAATTATTTTAGGGATATTGGTAAAAGAGATCCAATGTTAGAAAGACTTAAAATTACAACAAGCATCTGCTACACGTCATTGCATTAATGTTACTTTTTTTATTCGTATTTATCCAAATTGCTACATTTCCCAAAAACAGGTTTCATTTAAATATCCAATTATTGATTTTTAAATGTCTACGTCGTGCGCATCCTGCGCGCGCACTACAAACAAACTGCCTCAGTTCGCTCGGCCCTTATTAACTTGTCACCGGGGCACATCGTCCCTACAATCCCTACGCGAGAGTTATTACGTTCTAACAGTAGTTGCAGTGCAGCGTAAAATCTATCTCTTTTAATTTCTGTAAGAAAACGTTAATTATTATCATTAAACTGTAGTTTACACGATTTACAACAACATATGCCGAACTAAATCACGAGCGTAAACTTGCGACGACACGTTCATTCTTACTTCATCCACTATAAGTTCAATAAATCTGCGTCATGGCTATGAAAGCTGTGCAACTCTTCGTATTTGTTGTTATTATTGGCAGCATCACGGCATTACAGCCGGAAAGTAGTTTAATTGATGCAGAAAATGTTGCCACAACTAGTGCTAATGACATGGAGCAATGCCAAGCAATTTGTGTGGACATTTTCTTCCTTTTACCAGATGTAAGTATTCATGGCAGGCGTTTTAAATATATTTCTTTAATATTATTATGTTGAATTTATAGGATCCAATGGCAATGTCAGCTTGTCAACGAGGCTGCAGAATGTTCAACATCATTTACTTGAGGGATGACCGAAGTTTGAATACAAGCAAGGATGAGTGTTATTCATGTATGTATTAATAGCATATTATTTATAAATGTATATTAATTTATATAAATTAATGATATTTAAATACATTTTCTTCACATTTAGCTTGTGGTGATGCATATCCCAAGGTAGATCTCAACACAGCCTGTCGAAAGGGATGCAAAAACATGCTAATAAAGAAGCAAACTGAACTAGAAGCAGTTATTGTCTATATTGGAGAGGAAGACAATGATAACAACCCTCAGGTGGAACCGGACGCATTAGAAATTAATTGGTTTATTGGTTCAATAGGTGACACACCACCAGAATTGCACTATGTTGATGGTAAAAGTGATTACAAAATACCGGAAAGCCTCTATCGCACGTTACCGGTCGAAGAGCTCATTGAAGAATTGGCAAAACCGGGACAACACGTCGTTAAGGAAAGGTGTTACGATGCGATTTATGCCGAACACATTATATCATTTGTGTTTATCCTGATTTTACTTGCGATTTTTGTCAAGGGCTATACATATCTTCTAGAATCAGATTTTGCTGAGAAAGAAGAAGAAATTGAGAGGGAAATAGAGTCAAGGTTGGTCAAAGTCTTCATTGATGATGGAACAAATAATCCAATGTTCAATAATTATGAAGAGAAACATCCTTTGCCTCCAAGTGCCCCAATAACAGATGGTGAGGTAAATAGTATAAGTCTCCCGAAAAAAGCAGATAACGTAAACAGTTTGCTACACACTGTGGATTAGTTGATAGGCGGATAGGGCGATTTTCATCTGATATAATATTAAATGATTAAAACATTGGGTCTGAATGTACAACTGTGATGTTGTCTGTATCTACAAACATTACCAAAGAAGTTCGATGCGGGATATCTGAAAACCCCGTTCAACGACTATAAACACGGTCGTTCATATTCGAATGTGATTATATTTTATATCGTCAGTTACGATAAACGTCATAACGTATAAAATTTAGCCTTATGTTCTAGGAATCATGAAACGAGACATGTTTTCCATGATTTATATGTCTACTAGTCATACCGCATTTATTTAAAATTTAATGGTGAAACTGAATAAGGATTTCGGGATATTGTCGCATGATCATATATACTCTAAAGGAATGTAATGGTTACTACTTTATATTCACGTTATATTATGATAAGGATCATGATTTTTTAAATTTATTTTTGAAGAGGATTCTAGTATATGTTTCCATAACAATTTTAATTGCACTTCAACTCAAAACTTCAATCTGGAACGGCTTTAACTTAAAATTTGCGCTCATACTAGAACGGTTATATAAATCTTTGCTTCACATTTAACACATTTAATTAGTTTTTTTATAAAATAATCCAGAACCGATACATGTTTACCATGGGTTATTTATGACAAGTCTGTCTGGATGAGGATTTACATGCCTAGTAGTTATACTGCGTTAATTTAAAATTAGAATCCAATACGCATTTCGGCATAACATCGCATGATCATGAAATGCTAGTACTTTATATTCACGTTTTTTATGATAAGGATCATTAATTTTTTTTTCGTCTATTTTTGAAGGGGATTCTAGTAATTGTTTTCGTATCGATTTTAATGCACTTCAATTTCAGCCTGGAACTTTCTTAACTTGTAATTTGATTTTATGATTATATAATCCAGAAACGAGACATGTTTTCCATGATTTATTTATAAGGAATCTGTCTGGATAAGGATTAACATGTCTACTAGTCTTACTGCGTTTTTTCCATACGCATTTCGACATAACAATGCAAGATCTTGACATGAAAAAGTCAACACGACCTGTACTTTATATTCAAGTTATCATACGGATCATTATGTTTTTCCTTCTAGCTTTGAAAGGTGCTCTAGAAATTGTTCTCAAATCAATTTTAATTGCACTTCAACTTCAACCCTCATCTTTCCATCTTAAATTTAGCGCTCATGCTGAAATTATTATTTGAATGGTCCGATTATCTAATAACGACTCACTTAACAAGACTCTAACAAATTAATTCACCAATTAAACTTTTACTAGTGTCCTCTTCATTACATTCAATTCCTCTTACAAATATACATGTGAAATAAAACGAGTACCCATTAATGTTTATACTCATCTTACTTGAATGTGATGTTTGAATGTTGAAAGCACACATGCTCTAACAAATAATTTAAGAAAACGAATTTAATAAACCAAACATACAAAACACCTCGTTATACGTGCAAATTGTTAGCATTTTGTTACATATGCTTTGGATACGGTGCGGGCGGTGAATTGTTAATGAAATAATCGATTTTATACTTGCGTTAGCACAAATACGAGTATAATAAATTGATATGATATTATTAATTAACTTAGAATATAGCGCATACTTTTAATAAAACTAAACGAATTCAAGAAAATATCATATTGATATGAATTTAATATGTGTGGTATATAAATCTGAATAACTGGTCAATTGCCCTAATTTGCAATAATGTCTGGAAAATATTTTTAAAGATAACCAGAGACAATGTTTGTTGTACGGTGTTTAATCGGCAATCATTTGTTAGAATTGCAAACACAAAATTTGGTGTCTAGAAGTAATCATGGTGTTACAAAACCCTTCTTTACTATTAAAACATCATGCCTACTAATCTCATCTAATCATCTTGACACAATTTATTGTTTCTTCAACCAAAGTTGCGTTCGCACAAGTTAAATGTATAGAAGAATGATCGGTCATTTTGATTTAAGGCACCGTGTACATTATTAATGTCAATTGCACTCTTGGCCCCCTCACACCTTGCAAGCAAAACACAAGTACACTAATTATGATAATTACAAATAAATATATTTTTAATAATATTGTACTTACATACATTCGAATGAATTGTTATAAATTTTCAAATTTTCGTTTTGTTACAATTAAAATGTATGTTTCCGAAATAAAACTTATGAAATCAAGTAATGTAATTTAATAATCAGCCGCGGTGTTCGCCAGATAATCTCTTCTTCCAATATTGGACGCTTGTTTGTTCTGGATCGCCTCCAGTTTAGGACAATCTGTGATTCTATGACCCAGACCACCGCAATAAGCGCAGCCTTTGTCATCTGTAACATCAAATAACATAATTAATAGAATAACTGGAGGATTAACTTTAAATGTATTAAACGTACCTCCAAGATTGAGATATTTCTCACTATCCGAACACAATTCAGCGAGGAATTGCGGCACTTTTTGTTTCGCTTCGATGAGCAAATGCTTCAAATCCAGCAGAACCGATTCGTCGTTCGATTTATTGATGAACGTGGTGGCGACACCTTGCTTTCCCGAACGGCCAGTACGACCGATACGATGCACGTAATTCTCAACGTCGTCCGGCATATCGTAGTTAATGACATGTTGCACGTCAGGGAAGTCGAGACCTTTGGACGCGACGTCCGTGGCGACCAGGACGTCTTTCTGTTTCTTGCGAAAGGCTTCAACCGATCTGGAACGTTCCTCTTGATCTAGAATACGTAATTTATTAAGCATCCCAAATGTTAAAAATATAAATTAATAAAAATACCTTTCCCGCCGTGGATAGCGACCGCTTCGACGCCCTTCAAGAGTAAATATTCGTGAATGGCGTCCACGTCCTGCTTCTTCTCCGCGAAAATCAACACAGGCGGCGCTGTCTTTTGCAGGCATTCGAGCAAATACACAACTTTGGCTTCTTGCTTCACATATTCAACCTCCTATAAATCCGTTTAAATTTAGTACTTCTAATTTATTATCTAATAACATTTAGTACAAACCTGTACAACATTCAAAGACGCTGCGCCAGCTCTCCCCACGTTGATTGTAATTGGTTTAACTAAAGCAGAACGCGCAAAATTCTGAATTTTCTTCGGCATTGTTGCGGAGAACAATAAAGTTTGTCGTTGTCCCTATACAAATAATTTATTAAAACATAAATAATTAATTACCACCGCCACTATACTTACATTGAAGTACGAAAATATTGTCCTAACATCCTCCTCAAAACCCAAATCGATCATCCTGTCAGCCTCGTCCATGCATAAATACCTACACACGCCGAGCCTCACTGTTTTCTTCTCTAACATATCCATCAATCTGCCGGGCGTGGCTACTAGGATATGCACACCTTTTTGAATAACTTCCACGCACTCGGATACAGGCACGCCGCCAATGGCGAGCGACGTACGAATTTCGGGCATGTTGTACTTCTTCAGCGACGCGCAAAATTCCAGAATGATATCGTAAGTTTGCTTAGCTAATTCTCGCGATGGGCAAATGATAAGACCGTACGGACCTTCGTTTCGAATGAAGGGCATCTTGACTTCTTGCTCAAGACAAAACATTATAATTGGTAGCACGAACACCATCGTTTTGCCGCTGCCAGTAAATGCGATTCCAATCAAATCTCGACCGGATAAACTAAAATTTTTATTTTAAATTAGTTTCACGTGTTAATTACACTCCACACCAAAAGGCTTTTAAGTGAAACTCATATATTTTAAAGCGCTGATTTCAGATTTGGAATGAAAAATTGCCTAACACTTGGAAATATTTAATCAAAACACAGTTTCAGTGTGGATTTTGTTGATTTGTGAAATATCTTGGAGTGTTAGGCAATTTTTGATTTTGGTTTTATGAATTGCACATCCATATGTGAAAGAATCATTTGAAAACAAACTGTTTGTACAGGACATTGTTATTTATGAAAATAAATCTTACACTGTTGGTATTCCCTGCACTTGAATAGGGGTAGGCTTTCGAATTTTTCTATTTTCTAAAGCGGCAAGAATCCCCTTATGCAATTTCATCTCTCTGAAAGACTTTAAAGGTGGCGGAATGTTTTCTCCTTCAACTAATATACGTAAATCACGTCGGACTGCGTCGTGTCGTGATTCAGGCATTACCAGAATGTATCCTGGAGCTTTCCAACTAAAACGATTATTAACAATTAATTTGTGTAGTAAAGTTGTAAAAGTTGTAACAGTAAAGAATTTGGTGATTATTACCTTGTTTTAATAGGATTGTTATATTGTATGCCTTTTGCCAATTCACTAACACCCATCAAAGCCTTTTTCTCTGCCACACTTTCCAGAATCTCTTCTTCTTTCTTGAGTTGTCTTTCTACAGCACTCACTTTTTTGGCTTCTGCAAGTTTCTTCAGTTCTGTGTGTTGATCTAATAGAGAAATATTGTATTTTCTCCCCCAGATCTCTTCCTCATCTTCATCATTTGTATCATTTTCACTTGATGATTTGGTTTTCTTTTGTTCATCTTTGAGCTGTCCGAGTCGCCCAAGCTTTGCAAGCTGTTGCTTTTTTCGTTCTTTAACGGGCACGTATGGCACGTAGTTGTCGTCTTCAGAATCTGATTTTTCTTTAGTCTTATCGTCTTGTCGATATCGCTAAGGCAAAAACAAAGAAAGTTAAATGCTAAGCTAGGTTTAGTTACATTTGTTCATAAGTCTAAAACTAGGCATGATTATTACCTTAACTGGTGGAGGACTTGAAGCCATCTTGGATCCTTATACTTTTCCTAGTTAAGTAAGTTTCCGCCGTTTACGAATCTATGTTTAATTAATAATTTGCAAGAAATATGCATGGAACGATTAAAAACGAATTGTTTGTTTGAGGTTATGTTTTTGTTTTGGTGTGGAACATCGAATTGGAGGGAGTCGAAGTCGTCGAATTTGTGGCATGTGTCCTTTTAAACGATAATGGTGCGCTCTTCAAAATATGAAAACTTCTTGTTAATGATTTCGTAGCGGAAGAGTTGATCTTTCAATTTTAGCATCATATATCACCAAATTTTTGCCGAAAGTGGATCAAAATGGCCTCAAAAGTTTGGGGTAGAAGTAGAAGTGGGTAAAAATGGATGCCCAAATTTTTCAAGTTTTAAATTTTTGCAAAACATTTATTGCAGAATCGGCTATAATATGAGACAGTTTCACGGTTTTCACTTTATTTCATAGCGGAAGAGTTGTTCTTTCAATTTTATAACGATTTATTATCGAATTTCAGGGGGAAGTTGGTCAAAATGGCCCCCAAAGTTTACCAATTTTTGAACATTTCTCAAACATGCCTTGCAAAATTGGCTGTAACATGCGTTCTAGACGGAATAGTTTCGCGATTTTCAATTTATTTCGTAGCAGAAGAGTGGGTCTTTCAATTTTAGTATAAT
>JARRAA010019186.1:0-11890 GCA_030557295.1 Ecitodaemon sp. MM-2014 | reverse complement strand
CCTAACCTAACCAAACCTAACCTAACCTAACCTAACCTAACCTAACCTAACCTAACCTAACCTAACCTAACCTAACCTAACCTAACCCAACCTAACCTAACCTAAACAAACCTAACCTAACTCAACCTAACCTAACCTAACCTAACCTTCCCTAACCTAACCTAAACAAAGCTAACCTAACTCAACCAAACCTAATCTAACCTAACCTAACCTAACCAAACCTAATCTAACCTAACCTAACCTAACCTAACCTAAACCTAACCTAACCTAACCCAACCTACCCTAACCTAACCTAATCTAACCCAACCTACCCCAACCTAAACTAACCTAAACTAACCTAACCTAACCTAACCCAACCTAACCCAACCTAACCTAACCTAACGTAACCTAGCGTAACCTAGCGTAACTTAGCCTCCCCTAACCTAACCTAACCTAATCTAACATAACCTAAACTAACCTAAACATAACATAACCTTATTTAACATAACCTATCCTAAGCTCAAATAACCTAACCTAATCTAACCTAAGATATACAACCGAACAACCTAGTACAACCCCTCTAATATAAGACAACCGAACCTAACCTATCTGACACCTATTAAAAACGAACATTTCTTCAATGTCAACCCTTAAAGGAAATCCAATCTTACCATTTCTAGCAGTTTGTAGCATAAAGCTGCGAATGCAGCGAAAAGTGATTCCGATCGGCGGGTTATCGGTCGTTAAACCGCCTTGTGCAAATATCGAAACGCGTGTTTTCCGCGTCGTCGTCCTATTATTTCAAAAATATCGACTCTAAAGCGTGCGCCCTTTGTGCGCGCGCGCGCGCGCGCCCGATAAGCGGACGCGGCCGATCGGATCCGTTTCTTCTTGGGCGGAAAACTAGATTCCGCTTTATTTCCTCCGGTTTCTCGTTATGCCTCGTCCGTCTCGACGCGATCGAGTCAATCTTTCCGGATCGCGTCGATAAAGCGCGCGCGCAAAGCGGGATTTATTTTCTCTCGTAACGAAGCGCGTTCGGCGCGTCGGCGGCGCCCCTTCGACGATTTCAGCTCGGGGCGCAGTCGCAATCGATACGGACGGTCAAACGACACGCGAGAATCCGCGCTTCTCGGAAGCGGCGGGCGCCGGAGACATTATGCACGTGAATTATGATCGGCTCGCGGGCCGAATCCGGTGCCAAGTTCTCTCCCCCGGGCGCGCCCGTGAAGGGCGCGCGCGGAAAAAGCGGCCGAGACAAAACGCCCGCGAGTTCGAATAATTCAGGCGGCGGTAATGAACGTTGCTCGTGAATAAGTGATGCGTCGGTCGCGTTCGGCGCCCGAAAACACGCGACACTCGGCGGGGCGGCGGCGCCGCCGCTCGTTGCGTCCGACGAAAGCCTTCGAACCGGATCCCTTTCTCTCGTCCTCTCGTCCTCGGCCGAGGTCAATATTTAACGCTGGAAAACTTCGCCCTGCGCGCCCACGTCTCTCCAAAACAACCGCCGCCGCCGCCGCCCTTACGACAGTTAGATAAACTATGCCGAAACGGCTTTCGGCGGCGAGGCGAAGATTTACGCGAAGCCGCCGAAGCGCGCCCGCTCACTGATTCATTAAAAGATTGCCCCGAGGCGGCGCGGGGGTGTCGTTTCGGTGTTGTTTGTAATTTTGCGGCCGCCCGTCCCGCGCCGAATTAAAAGCGGGCGGATCGCGCTAATCCTTTGCGCGGGCAATCCGGAAATTTCCAATTTCGAAGCGAAAATTGAATCTTCGTCGCGCGCGCGCCCCCCGAAAAACGAGAGAGAAGGAGGGCGGAACGTCCCGGCGTGCCGAGAACGCTGTTCGGAGATTTTTAACAAGTTGCAAATGTGTCGTGTCGCGGAATTATCCGGGCGCCTCGCGTCTCCTAAGGGCGCGTTCTTTTATGCTAATACACCTCGGCGCGGCGAGGGCGGCGAGGGCGGCGCGCCCGACATCATGTTATGAAAGTATTTCGCAACTAATATCCGCCAACTTTGGCCATTACGTAATTCAGAAATATTGCGTCGTCTTTTTAATGAATTTTGAATTTTCATTACTTAAGGAGCTCATTGTCGGCGCAGCTTAACGCAACGCTGCGTTCTTTCCGATATAAAGAAAATATTTTAACCTCGCATAACCTGAAAATCACATTACAGGAGTCTGTAGTTAATTCGCCCGTAGTCGGTGCGGTTTGTTAATAATAGGTAATTCGGAAAATTCCTCTTCGATTTTCAGGGTTGTGGTTTTGCGCGAATAACACAAAAACCACTTCACCGATTATGACCATTCCTTTGCCATTTTACTCCGTGGGAATGTCCCATTCTAAAATTGAAAGAATTATGTTCATATCTCAACGCAATCCCGAGTTATAGATGATTAAAGTAATGATAAATGTGGAAGTTTGTGTTACGAGGACGCTGCGTGACACTAGCGCCACCTAGTGTAATTTCACTGCATTTTAAGGTTAGGATGGTTAAAAAGTTGAAACTAGCCGTAACGCTGCGTCATTTTAAAATTTAAAACGAATCAATTTTAACATTGAATAACCTCAAAATCATATTACATTTCCTCTCTGATTGTTAAGGTTGTGGTATTGCGCAAATGACGCAAAAACTACCCTACCGATTTTTACCATTCCTTTGCCATTTTACTCGCTGAGAATGTCCCATTCTCAAATTGAAGGAATTATGTTCATATCTCAATGCAATCCCGAGTTATAGATGATTAAAGTAATGATAAATGTGGAAGTTTGTGTTACGAGGACGCTGCGTGCCACTAGCGCCACCTAGTGTAATTTCACTGTATTTTAAGGTTAGAATGGTTAAAAAGTTGAAACTTGCCGTAACCCTGCGTCATTTTAAAATTTAAAACGAATCAATTTTAACCTTGCATAACCTAAAAACCAGATTACATTTCCTTTCTAATTTTTAAGGTTGTGGTTTTGCGCGAATAACACAAAAACCACTTCTCCGATTATGACCATTCCTTTGCCATTTTACTCCGTGGGAATGTCCCATTAAAAAATTGAATGAATTATGTTCATATCTCAACGCAATCCCGAGTTATAGCTGATTAAAGTAATGATAAATGTGGAAGTTTGTGTTACGAGGACGCTGCGTGCCACTAGCGCCACCTAGTGTAATTTCACGGCATTTTAAGGTTAGGATGGTTAAAAAGTTGAAACTTGCCGTAACCCTGCGTCATTTTAAAATTTAAAGCGAATCAATTTTAACCATGCATAACCTCAAAATCATATTATATTTCCTCTCTGATTGTTAAGGTTGTGGTTTTGCGCGAATAACGCAAAAACTATTTCACCGATTTTGACCATTCTTTCGCCATTTTACTCCCTGAGAATGTCACATTTTAAAATTGCAAGAATTATCTAGATATCTCAACCCAGTCACGAGTTATAGATGATTAAAATAATAATAAATGTGGAAGTTTCGACCATTCTTCTGTTACAAGGACATTACGTGACGCTAGCGCCACCTGGTGTAATTTCACGGCATTTTAAGGTTAGGAAATTAAAAAAAACTTGAAACTTACCGTAACCCGTTGTCGCTTTCATATTTAAAACACATCAAATTTAATCTCACATACCCTAAAAATCACGTTACAGTGAACTCGCAAGGGGAAGGAGAGGTATAGGGGTTGCCGATTTGCATGAAATTTTTTTACATGCTCCTGAAACCATCCATATGTACCCCTCTTGGTATCTCGTGCTAGTGCATATTAGTTTTGTTGTTAAAAAATTGTCCAAAATAATCGTAACAACTCGTACATTTCCTCTGATTTTCAGGATTGTGGTTTTGCGCAAATAACACAAAAACCATTCCAACCATTCTGACCATTCCTTCACCATTCTACTCCCTGGGAACGTCCCATTCCAAAATTGAAAAAATTATCTCGATATCTCAGTCCATTCGCAAGTTATCGACGATTAAAGAAATGACCAATTTTAACCTCGCATAATTTAAAAGCGACATTACAGAAACCTGTAATTCCGCCGCCATTCAGTTGATAGATGTGGCTCGGCAAACATTGGAAGAACCCGCATTGTTGGGGCGGCAGCGCTATGCTACACGCGCGCGAACCGAAACGAGCGGCGGCGAATTTTTTTCGCGACCCGGGGGTTTATCGAGCGGAAACGTACACGCCATGAACTGAAAAATAAACACGCACTCGATGCGCCGTTCGATGTCTCCGGGCGCCGGCGCGCCACTATTTTCAAATCGCCGCCGCCAGCCGCCGCCCTGCTTGCTCCAGCGACGAGTGTATATTTTCGCGCCGGTCATTCGAAAGACAAACGACCCGCACTCGTTAATCCGCCATTTTTTATATTTCAGCTTTTTTTGTTCAGGGGATGGATGTACATTTGGTTGCCTATGTCGAACCGATTACGAGCACATTACAGAAGAGATTAGGGGAAGTTGGCTTAAGGAAATCTCTACCGTCAATATGTTTACACAACCTCACGCTTGGCGAACGAGAAGCGTGGGAGCAAATATCAATCTGCCGCCGGCGGCGGCGGCGGCGACGGCGGCGGCGGTCATGACCATCGTGCGCCACGCGAGTGGCGGCGAAACACCGATATTAACCGAACGAAAATATCGTCCGGGAGATATTAAGGGGCGAGAACGGTGCGTGACACCAGCGCCACCTAGCGCAATCGCGCGGCGTTTTAAGGTTAGGAAAGTTGAAAAGTCGAGGCGCTCCCGAAAACGTGTCTCCAACTCGGGCGAGAACGGCGCGGGGGGTGGGGAAAGTTCGAAAGCGGCGATTCGTCCATAACTTACGACGCCCGGGGGCGGTGAATTTGTCCGCGCCGATCCGCGCGACGATAAATAAAGATTTTAAATGCGCCGCGACGGACGCATTACGAACGCGACGCGTCGTCGCCGAACTCCTATGAAATATCGCTTCGCGAGCGTTCGGCGGGGGCGGCGAAACGAAATTTTCGTTCTTCGCCCCCCCGCGCGCGCGAATCTGTCACGTTTCCGGCGGCGGCGATAAATTAAATCGCGACGCGGGGGGAGACGCGGACGCGTGATTTCGCCATCCTCGCGCCGCCGCCAGGTGACGGACGACGATTTGCGTGCCGAACGTGCGAATTGTTTTTTCTCGCAGCTTTCGGCGTTAAGAGCCACGCCCTCGCGCAGGTATCAACTTATATCAACCGAAAGTTTCTTTTTCGCCGCGACGCGCATTCGTTTCCTTTAGCCGCCGCCCCCGCGACGCAATTTTCATTTGCCCGCGAGCGCGCTCTTCCTCTTCATATTTCACGCCGCGACCCTAAGGAAGACGAACGCCGACTAGATAAGTATTTTGCGGAATTGTATGCGCGAGCGGGCGCGCGCCGCCTCCGACAACACTTCATGACTCGCGGATGCGCGGCTTCTGTCCGAATTTTAAATCCGCCTAGATGGAATATGCCAGCGGGGGTAATTTATTGCTAGTTACGCATTACGTACATTTTTTACGGTCGCCTCCCTTCACCCACTATTTTTCTTTTGGGTATGTCACCCTTGACACGCCACCCCTACACTTACATTTTTTTTTGCTTTATTTCATTCGCTTCAACAAATTTTAGTAAGTGTCGTTTTACCCCGTCTTCCCTACATTGTGGATTTGTGTATTATTGGGTATGTCATTTTGGGCGCGTTTCCCCTACTCGAAACACATTTTGCGCACGTATCCTCGACGATTTGGTTTTGTGCCTGTAACACGAGAACTACTCGATTGATTTTGTCCGTTCTTTTTTTATTCGATTCATTGCAGAAGTCTTATTCTAAATCCAAAGAACTGCCTTGTTATCTGCATTCAATTAGAAGTTATCGTTGATTAAAGAAATGATTTTGTACAAGTGAGTTTCGTTCGTATTATGCGCAAATAACTCAAAAACTACTCAACAGATTTCGACCATTTTCACTGTAGTTTATTCCTTTGGAATGTCTTAATCCACGAATGGAAGAATTCTTTCGATATCTATATTCAATAGGGAGTTATCGATGATTAAATATCGAAAATTGTGTGAGCGCGCTTCGCTCGTGCAACGTCCTCTTGCAAGTTATTTGCGAATAACATAAAAACTGTTCAACGGATTTCGATTATTATTATTATTGTATTTTATTGCTTTGGAAAGTTCTTCTTAGTGGTTGAAAGAAGTATGTAGATATCAGTATTGGATCAGAAGTTATCGCTGATTAAATATCGAATTTTTTGCAAGTGCGCTTTGCGCGCGCAACGTCCTGTTGGAAGTTATTTACCAATAACTCAAAAACTATTCAACAGATATCGACAAATTTTATTGTATTTTATTTTTTGGGAAAGCCTTAATCCATGGTTGAAAGAATTATCTCGATATCTATATTCAATATAGAGTTATCGATGATTAAATATCGACAGCTTTGCAAGTGCGCTTCGCTCACGCTACGTTCTTCTTGCAGTTATTGCCAAATAACTCAAAAACTATTAAACAGATTTCCACAATGTTCATTCTATTGTATTCCTATAGAAAGTATTAATATATGATCCTAAGAATTATCTCGATGTTCGTATTTAATATTGAGTTATCGATGATCAAAGATCGAAATTTGTGTAAGTTCGCTTCGCTCCCGCCGTGTCCTGCTGAAAGTTATTTGCAAACAATTAAAAAACTACTCTATCGATATTAACAATTTTTATTGTATTTTATTATGCGTGAAAATCTTAATCAATCACAGAAAGAATTATGCCGATACTCAAATTCGATCAGAAGTTATCGCTGATTAAATATCGAATTTTATGCAAGTGCGCTTTGCGCGCGCAACTTCCTCTTGGAAGTTATTTGCAAATAACTCACAAACTATTCAACAGATTTCGATTATGCTTATTACATTACATTGACTGCGAAAGTTCTTCTCGGTGGTTGAAAGAAATATCTAGATATCGATATTCGATTAGAATTTATCGCTGATTTAATATCGAATTTTTTGCAAGTGCGTTTGGCACACGCAACGTCCCGTTGGAAGTTATTTAACAATAACCCAAAAACTATTCAACAGATATCGACAACTTTTATTGTATTTTACTTCTTGGGAAAGCCTTAATCCATGATTGCAAGAATTATCTCGATATCTGTATTCAATATAGAGTTATCGATGATTAAATATCGACAGCTTTGCAAGTGCGCTTCACTCGCGCCATGTCCTGCTGAAAGTAATTTGCAAATAACTCAAAAACGACTCCACATATATTAACAATTTTTATTGTATTTTATTCTTCATGAAAGTGTTAATCAATGATTGAAAACATTATCCAGAAATTCAAATTCGATCAAGAGTTATCTTTGATTAAATATCGAATTTTTGGCAAGTGCGCTTTGCCCGCGCAACTTCCGCTTGGAAGTTATTTGCAAATAACTCAAAAACTACTCGACAGATTTTAACAATTTTCATTGTATTTCTTACTCGAGAATGTCCTAATCTAAAAACGTAAGAACTATCTCGATACCTGTGTTCAATTAAGAGATATCAATGATTATAAATCGAAATTTGTGCAAATGTCCTGCTGGAGGTTAATTGCAAATAACACAAAAACCATTCAACCGATTCTGCCAATTTTAATTTTATTCCATGCTCGGGAAAACCTTCATGTGATGGCACAAAAATCCACCCGATATCTGCATTTGATCATGAATTACCAACAATTAAAAATGATCATAGGAATGAGAAAATTGTAATGCGCGCAACGTCCTTTTGGAAGTTATTTGCAAATAACTCAAAAACTACTCGACAAATTTTAACAATTTTCGTTGCATTTCTTACTCGAGAATGTCCTAATCTACAAACGTAAGAATTATCTGGATACCTGTGTTCAATTATGAGTTATCAAAGTTTATAAATCGAAATTTGTGCAAATGTCCTGCTGGAGGTTAATCGCAAATAACTCCAAAACCATTCAACAGATTTTACCAATTTTAATTTTATTCCATGCTCGGGAAAGCCTTCATGTGATGGTTAAAAAATCTACCCGATATCTGCACTTGATCATGAATTACCGACAATTAAAAAATGATTACAGAAATGAAAAAATTGCAATGCTCGACGGTGTTTTCCTCCGCAATTTGTCCTGCATAATTCTCGCATTCTAAACAGTTAATTGTCGATACCTATCAACACGAGTAACAGTCGCGTGCTGTTCGAAACTCACCCGAACCTAATTAGTTTTTAAACGAATCATTTGGCACGCATGTAAAGTCGTCCCTCCGCTTCGCGTCACGTCCATTCTTCGGTCCTCCCTTTGACATTTCACTTTATTCCCGGAATAAAGCAACAAAACCAAAAAAAAAACTAAAAAGCGCAATAAATCCTCTTGACATACAGACCTGCTCGTGACCAGGGCGGCACCGGCAAAGGGGCAGTGACCACGCGAAATTTACGAAAACGTAAAGAGAACGCCAGCGCGGCGCAAAACCCTCGAGCGATTATTGATTAAGATTTTATCGGCGCGCGCTTGTAATAAAACGAATGCGATTAACCGAAAGGTTATGTTTCCATCGCACGCAACCCTCCGCGCAACCCTCCGCGCGACATAACCTCGCACGAGTCGAACGCCGAAAATGACACGACACAATTTCGCGCGACGCGATCCGGGCATTTCGCCGCCCCCGCGTCGCCCGCGTAAACGGCGCGTCAATAAGATCGTATATTTTGGTTCGGCCGAGGGGAGGCGAAGCGGATTTCGATTCTTCAACCCTCGCGCCCGACCCGCCTCGGTGTCTCTTAGCACATCGGCGCGCAGATCGCGTACAAATGCAAAGTGCGTTAGGAAGGCTTTTCCTAAGCTATGTAATCAAGATTTAGATTACGGCGTCCTTCGCGAGCGCAAAGCTCTCCTTAGCCGCGACGCTGATAGCGTCGGCGGCGGCGGGAGGCGGCGAGTGCATAAAGAAAAGGGGGCGCGCGTTTAAATTTCGATTATTTTTCAATCACGCCGCTTTCTCTTCGAACGCTTCCGTTATTTGTGCGCGGATGCGTTTCGAGCTTCCGGGAAAGTTGATGGAATAGGTCGGGGCGGACGAAAGTGATTTTTAACGCGAGATTTCAGCTCTAAGGGCGGCCACAGTGCCCTCTGCAGCGTCAGAATGAAATGGCAGGAGTTGATTCTTCCGTTGCACTTTCTAATTGCCGTAACTCATTATCCCACGGGCAAAGGAAAAATCTTTGTGAACTATTTCATACAGAATTAAACGCTCTACATAAAAGCCCTTTTATGATTTTTCGTTAAGTCTATTGGTTTTAAAGTTATTCACGATTAAATCTAGGCAAAATGAAATGTTTTTGGTTTTCTTCGATTTTGGTCGTTTGCCACATTCGACACCGAATAACTTTTGAAGGGGTAGATTTAGAGATAATTTGTAAGGGATATATTTATAAAGCGTTTAATTCTCTATAAATCTGAGTCAAGGATTTGTTCCTAATAGCTTTGTAAAGTAGTTGAATTAATTTGAAGGGACAAACTTAATTATTTCCTCGTATCGTGTTTTATGTCTGGTAACTAGCTACCTTATTATTTTATGAAATATCTTTCGGAACAATTTTATAGAGAATTAAACGCTCTATAAAAAAGGTCTTTTATAGTTTTTTGATAAATCTTCTGGTTTGGAAGTTATTCATGATCAAAGTGGACGCAAACCAATTTTATTTTGCTCCGCTCGAATTTTTGTCGTTTACGAACTTCGACGCTAAATAACTTTGGAACGAATAGATTTAGAGAGAAATCATAAAAGTAATCTTACGTAGAGCGTTTAATTCTCTGTATAACTACGTATGGACATTTCTGCTTAATTGTTGGACTAGTGCGCTAAATTAACCAGAAGGCACTAAATGAATGGTATATACATTTGTTGTACATGTCTTCTATGTCATGTAACTAGCAAACCACTCTATGTAGGACGAATATTTCTCAACAGTTATGTAGAGAATCTAAGGCCCCACAAAAAAGGTCTTTTCTACTTTTTTATTAAATCTTCTGGTTTGAAAGTTATTCGTTGTAAAAGTAGACAGTGCAAAATTTTTCCGAACGTTTACGAACTTTGACGCGGAATAACTTTTGAAGGAGTAGATTTATAGAAAAATCATAAAAGACCTTTTATGTAGAATGTTTAATTATCTATACAAATGAGTTTAGATATTTCTTCCTGATAGTGTTATTAACCAGTTAAATTAATCAGAAGACACTAAATGAACGATTTTTTGATATGCACATTTATTGTACATGTTTTCTTTATCATATAACTAGCAAACCACTGGCTATAGAAAAACTATTTCTCGACATTTGTATAGAAAATTTAACGCTTCACAAAAAAGGTCTTTTATACTTTTTTGTTAAATCTAGTGGTTCGAAAGTTATTCGTTGTAAAATTGGACATTGGTAAAAGTTTTATTAAATACCCTTTTAATTTTTGTGGTTTACGAACTTTAGCACGGGATAACTTTTGAACAAGCAGATTTAGAGAAAAATCATAAAAGTCCTTTTATACAGAGCGTTTAATTCTTTATATAACTGAGCTTAGACATTTCCTCTTAAATGATTAATTCGCCAGTTAAATCAATCAGAAGACACTAAATGAACGATTTTCTGGTATACACATTTGTTGTACGTGTTTTCTATGTTATGTAACTAGCAAATTAATCTGTATTGGAGAAATATTTCTTGATAATTATATAGAGAATTTAATGCTTCACAAAAAAGGACCTTTATACTTTTTTGTTAAATCTACTGGCTTAAAAGTTATTCGTTATAAAATAGACAGCGCCAAACATTCGTCGTGGTTTGCGAACTTTGACGCGGAATAACTTTCAAACGAGTCGATTTAGAGAAAAATCATTAAAGACCTTTTATATAGAGCGTTTAATTCTCTATATAACTAAGTTTAGATATTTCCTGCTAAATGATGGATTCGCCAGTTAAATGAATCAGAAGACACTAAATGAATGATTTTCTGGTATGCACATTTGTTGTACGTGTTTTCTGTGTTATGTAACTAGCAAACCAATCAGTATTGGACAAATATTTCTCAACAGTTATATAGAGAATTTAACGCTTCACAAAAAAGGTCTTTTACACTTTTTTGTTAAATCTACTGGCTCGAAAGTTATTCGTTNAGTCGATCTAGAGAAAAATCATGAAAGCCCTGTTTTACAGCGCGTTAAATCCTGCGCAAAACTGAATTTCGCCATACGCTGCATATCAAGCGGTTGATCAGCTGCACGCATCAGAAAGCCAAATATCATTTTCCGCACGAAAGCGTCGCGCTTCGGCAAAACTGCGGCGAACATCGACGCGTTTGTCACGTCCAGCCCGAAGAAGATAACAAGCGGATCGATGCGTAGTTGCCAGGCGTGTCTCGCGCATCCCGCGTATGATTGCCGACGTAGAATTTGCATGTTAATTAAATTCAACAATGGCGCGGAGTAATCCGGCATCGGGCGCGCGCTCGCCCGTCTCGCAACATGCCGCGCGCGGCCTCGCGAGCGGATCGCGCTCGGAAAAGGACTCGCCGCCCCCGCCGCCCCCGCCGCGCCCTAATTAGAGGCAGAATGCGACGCGGCGAAAACTTTTCGGCGCCGATCGGTTCTCACGTTCGTGCGAATCAACTCGGTCCTTCGACCCTCTCTTCACGTTTTATCATTTTTCCAGTCGCGGCCGGATTTGGGGTGAAATCTCGGGCGATAGCTCCCCCGATGCACCCCCGGATTCGCCGCATTCGCACAAATTGAATGTTTATCTTCGGCGCCGCCCTCGGCGACGGCAGCGGCGACGGAATCGATCAATGTAGATCATTAAACTTCGACAGAAGTGCGGCCTTTGTGCGGCGATTAGATGGGTCGGGCAGATATCGG
>JARRAA010019179.1:0-11928 GCA_030557295.1 Ecitodaemon sp. MM-2014 | reverse complement strand
AGACTAAAGCTAGTGGGGATGAGGGTAGAAAGGTTCTATACATTGGTGGGGTGGACAGCTGAATTTATGACCTACGCTATGAACTAAAAATACAGTATAATTATTATAAAACTAAACAATGTGTTATTTTTTTTAAATTTTACTTAGGCCCGGTGGACCCTCGAATACCAGCTAAACACTGTTTACCAACCCGGCAATTCCTTTTTGCGTGGTTGCTTTAATCTTGCAGACAATGCAAAAACGTGGCGAAATAATAATATTTTGAATCTTTTAATCGGCGTTTTAACGATTCGAACATTTTTTCTAGATTATTCCACCTTATTGTTATAAATGTTTTGTTAAGTTCTGTTTTATTTTATTTTTTTGATGGCCGGTGTACAGCTGCCCGAATATCTTTTTTACACTTTTTTTCCAGCTCTCCGACTTTTTCAAATTTGCTACGCATATTCATTAGGACCGACCAAAAATACGCTTTCTTTCCAAATGAATTTATTTTAAATTATAGCGTTTTGAAGTTTTGACAATAAAAAATATGCAAAACACGCTCTTTTCAAAATTAAATATCTCTCTTGTTTATAGTCCGATTTCAATAAAGGTGATGCCGTTTATTAAACAGAGATTTCTTCAGTATTGTTAGTATGAAGTACGTGGTGAGGTCGAGATCGAGCAGCAATGCGGCGACAGTTCAGAGTTGGCTTAGGACTAACTTAACTAAACTAAACTTAAACTAAATTAGCTNCTCCAGATGGCTGAACTACTTGAACCGGCATATGTGGGTGGTAAAGACCCTTCGTGGCTAGAAACGCCAGATTGCTGACTATGCAAACAAATTAAATAAACATAGATAAAGAATATTAAAATTAAGGGTGATGGACGTAAGCACATGAACACGTCCCTAACACCTACCTTCCTAAAATTGAAAATTACGCTTACAATGAGTAATTTGAAGTAAGAAAATCTGATTGCTAATATCTAATTAATAGTAAATTTTAAAAAATTGGGTCAAGCAAGTAAAAGTGAAGTAAGAAGTGAACTCATGCATTAGTCGTGACAAGAGAATCTTCGGACTTTGCGGTTCTGAATCCGCTTGCTCTTCCTCATGTGTAGTCGCTCTTTAGGAACTTCGATTGATCTGAGCCATCTCCACTGTGGTCTCTGGGTCTTGGTGTCCTCTTCTTCCAGTTTACCTCCGATATATGACGTAGCTGGGGATGAGTATGATGATGCTGAGGAGCACCACCCCATACCATATTGTGTCCTGATAATGGTGAATTAAAGGTGACTTATGGACGATGTGGTCGATGTTGTCTAGTTCATTAATGGCGCGATATTCAGCTCGTCCAATCGCAGGTTGTTGATGTGGTCTTCGGTCAGATTTTTGAACTTTGATTTCATTTTGGCGTGAGAAACGGTTCTAAGTCCATTTGGATGTTTGGGATGACATGTGTTCAGTATCACGCAATTCACCTTGCTTCAACAAATATTGAGAATATATTCAGATAGATTTGTCTCAAATCTGTATTTCAATGTCAAAACGAACCAACAATATCTGTAAAAATAAACCAGACTGGCAGTGTGAAGTAAACTGTCCAACCGACACCACGGAGAGGCGATCGTACTATTACAATAAAGTTAAATGAACCCGTACAAACGGTACCAGTGAATTGTAACCTAAAGAGACTAAAGCTGGTGGGGATGAGGGTAGAAAGGTTCTATACATTGGTGGGGTGGACAGCTGAATTTATGACCTATGCTATGAACTAAAAATACAGTACAATTATTATAAAACTAAACGGCGTTTTAACGATTCGAACATTTTTTCTAGATTATTCCACCTTATTATTACAATAAAGTTAAATGAACCAATACAAACGGTACCAGTGAATTGTAACCCTTCGCTTCGTCACCGCTGGACTTACAACCCAGGGCCGCTGCAGAAGGTGCAACATTTTGGTCCTTCGATCGCGGATCGCCACGTGGTAGCTTCACACTCGTTCCACTACATATCTACAAATATCGAAATCATCGTCAGGGAATCAGCATCGTCAGTCAGTGGTTCCATTTTCCAATTTCATCTCGATTTTATTCAATTTGGCAGAGCGCAGAACCCGCGTGAATATTTTGTGAAAATAGCAGCACCACGTGCGTGCATAACCTACGTTTCTGTTTGTGTAAGTGCAATTTCTTATCAATCGCAGTTTGTCCGTCGCGTAGATCAAATTTTCGTTAGAAACCACGAATATGTATGTCCGAATTAAATAAACTTAAGGCAAATCGCACAACGATTCAAAATTCTTTAGAGGTATTTTTTGCATTCGTCAATAAAATCGAAACTCCTAGATTAGCTAAAATCCAGAACATAGAATTAGGTGAGCGCATATCACAAGCGCGATTGTCATTTGAAAACTTGAACAGAATTCAACAAGATATCGAAGAAAATGTACCGGTTGTAAACCTGTCTGAGGACAGTCAAGAACATAACGAATTCGTTAACAAGTATTTTTTGTCATTGGCAAAGGTAATTGAAATTCATGAAGCAGATACACCGAATGTTTCTGTTCCGTCTGCAAGTTCAATCACCGAGACAACGCCGAGGGTAAAATTGCTTCAAAGTACTCTTCCGAATTTCGACGGTTCAATCAAGAAACGGCTGGAAATCAAAGACATATTCAATTCATTGAAAAATCGATTTAAGACAAAAATCCAGATTCCCAATTCATCAAAAAACGCAGTAGTTCTTATTTAGCATCATTCGACAATCGTTATACATGTAAATGCATCGTTTGCAAGAAGTTACATCTCATTTATCGCTTTCCAAAATTCTTATCGTCCAATGCTGCACAACGCATATCATTCGTTAGAAACAACAAACTGTGTTTAAACTGCTTAAAATCGGGTCATTTTAGTGAAAATTGCATGTCCTTATCTTGTCGAAGATGTGAGAAAAAACATAACACACTATTGCATGTGGAATCGTCAGATAGCAATCATTTAGCAACAAACAATTCGCAATCAAATATGGCAACGATCGCACCGGTCGATCAAATTTCGCATACAAATATAAATTTGGTAGTTAATTCAGCAATTAATTCAAATGAAGTGCTCTTATCGACAGCACAAATTAGTATTATTGATACATGTGGACGCCCACATATCTGTAACGCATTACTAGATAGCGGCTCACAATCTTGCATTATGACACAAAAATTTGCAAACAAGCTCAAGTTAGACATAACGAAATCAAGGGTAGACTTAACTGGCATCAGCGGTGTGGTTACCAATTGCATGCATTCGGCATACGTTACAATCAAATCATTGCAAGCAAATTCAAGTTTTTCGATTACAATCAAAGCATTGATTATGATACGCATAACGGAATTATTGCAACCTCAACAGTTATCACTCATTCACTTGCCACGGAACGTTGAATTGGCAGACTCCAATTACAACGACGCTAAGGAGATCGATCTATTGATTGGAGCAGATGTCTTTTGGGCGGTGTTGAAACCGGAAAGAATCAAGCTCGACCATCATTCAGTAGCTTTGTGGAATACATAGTTTGGCTGGATAGTTACAGGCAAGGATCCAATTTGTGGACTGCGTGCATTGCATATGTACACATTGGAAGGCAATTCGGATAACTTAGAGCATGTCATGCAACAATTTTGGGAAATTGAATCAAATTACAAAACAAACAAGCAAGTCCTCACTTTGGAGGAGAAACAATTTGAATTGCACTTTGTTTCGAATACATATCGCAATGCAGAGGGTCGATTTGTGGTAAAGATTCCGTTTAATTCGCATCTTGGCCATTTGGGTCAATTAGAGTATATAGCGAAGCGAAGATTTTTCGCATTGGAACGACAGCTCAAATTAAATTCAAATTTAAGGCCCAATTACATGGAATTTATGCAGGAGTATGAGAGTCTTGGCCACATGAGCAAACTCGCTCCAAATGGCAATTTTAATGCAAATTATTACATGCCACATCATGGCGTAGTTCGAAATTCAAGCAGCACGACCAAGCTTCGAGTCGTGTCGATGCTTCGTGCAAAACTGATGCACAACTCCTCCCAAACGATTGTCAGTTTAGTGGTCCAGTCGTACAAAACGACTTATATACAATATTATTACGGTTTAGAAAACATAAGTTTGTCTTGACAGTAGATATCGAAAAAAATGTATAGACAGGTTCTTTTGAATCAAAACGATCGAAAATATAATTGAATACTTTGGCGAAAATCTGAATTGGAACCTTTAGAAACTTATCAATTGAATACAGTTACATATGGAACTTCAACCGCTCCATACTTGGCTACAAGATGCCTCAACAATTAGCAATTGAGTCGAGTTCATGTTTTCCTCGTGAATCAGCCATAATCGAAAACGATTTCTATGTCGATGACTTAATCACATGATCTGATTGCATAGAAGAATTAAAACAATTAACATCGAACATAATAGCAATTTTAAGTAAAGCAGGTTTTAAACTTCGAAAGTTTAATTCTAATTCAACAGAATTATTAAGCCACAATACAAGTAAAATGTATAACATTCAATGATTCAAGAAAAATACTTTTCTACAATCTCAATTAACCACAAAAAGCAATGTCCAATGGTGTTCTTACTAAACGGGTGATATTATCGCAAATAGCACAAATCTTCGATCCGCTTGGATTGATTTCGCCATTTATTGTACAACTAAAATTAATTATGCAGGAGGTATGGATATCCAAATGTGGTTGGGATGAACTTATAGTTGCTAGCATCAAACTCCGTTGGGAAAAATGCATTTCTGATATGCACCATCTGAGCACATATTTGTCCGAATTTCACAAACGAATCGATAGTAGAATTATATGGATTTGCGGATGCGTCGCAAAAGGCATACGGCGCTTGTATTTATGTCAAGCTAGTAAATGAGGACAACAACATTCAGAATTGCTCCTCTGAAAACAATTAGTCTACCAAGATTCGAATTAATGGCAGCGCTATTATTAGCGCAATTGATCAATAAGGTAATAATCGTAAGCTAAACAATTTTATTGGACTTATTCACAAATTGTCCTAGCTTTGATTCAATCTACTTCGCGGAAGTGGAAAACATTTGTTACTAATCGCGTGCAAGAAATACACGATTTATCAGGATCAAATAGCACCTGGATGCATGCCTGTTCAAAGGACAATCCAGCAGACATTATCTCCAGAGGTTCAACTATTGCGGAATTGGCTCAATCAAATCTTTGGTGGCATGGACCTGAATGGTTAATGCAAATAATTCATTTTAAGCGCACGAAAATCTCAATACCCATCGAAAATGTACCAGATGTACGCGTGTTGAATACACGAATCAAAACAGTAGAGAACCATCCAATATTTCAAATGTCTCTATCGGAATTAGAGTTGCAATCGATAATGAAAAAGGAATCTGAGACGGAGGTTTTTAGGCTCACTATAGAATGACTACTGACTTTATTCTCATAATTGTTGTCTTAAATAGTGTTACTATGTTTACACTTAAGTCTAATCAGTGACGTTGGCGCGCAACGGTCACCCCGGCCTAATGGTTTAATTGTTTACGGTAAGCATTAATTATGATCTTCAACAGTATTTCGTACTGCAACATGAGGAATTGAAAGAGTGTGTTAAGGTCGACGAGAAAACATGGATGTGTTCGACCTCATCACTCCGAAGATTGGAATCAACCAAAAACTGCCTTATCGAATTCATACATGGGAATCGTGAACCATGTAAAATACCAACCAAACGTTATGCACTTCACAACATCGTCGGGAAGCAGCTAACAACGCCAAACACCTGGATGTATATCAGTGCGAAAAACACAACTGTGGTAGAAGTTTGTAATGGAAAACGAAGCAACATTCTGCTCTCTGGCATAGGCGTGCTCCAACTCTCAGAGGACTGTATGGTATACAGCTCCCAGTACATCCTCCGATCAAACCGCGTAAGTTCTGGACAAGTCCAGGCATCATACGTCCATCACATCAAACCGTCGAATCACCACGCGAAGTACAAAAAAGGAGACCGTACTTCAGCAAGCACAACAGTTCCAAGATGAACTCACGGAAGAAAGAAGACTAGCACAAGAACAGAATGAAATAACCTGGCAGTACGTAAATTCGCATGTCAGCCAGGATTGGATGCCTCTGTTCGGAATGTTCAGCGCCCTCAGCCTCATCCTCTCGATCATCAGATATCATCTATGGAACCAAAGGACAAACACATTGAAACGGCCAATTCAAAAAAGCATCCACCTGGAAGAGTTATAACCGCCTCCTTCCGAGCTGCGGGCGGGCAGGATGTTTAATTTAAGATTAAACAGAAAATGGTAGATAATAGCTAATTATAAGTTAGGACGTTCCGAAGTAATCGGAAAGTTCCGTAAACAAATAAACCATTTTCTTAAGTGAAAACCACCTTTCTTCAATACATGGAAGATCCTTTTGGATGTTTAAAACCTCTTCTACAGTTTCTGCGCTTGATAGCATGTCGTCCACATAAAAGTCCTCGTGTATAAGTGTATCGATGAGTTGATAATGAGTGCCTTCGTCTTACGCTAACTGCTGCAATGTCCTTATCGCTTGGAATGGTGCTGCTTTCGTTCCATATATGACCGTGCAGAGTTGATAATGCTGCATCGGCATTTTTGAATCGAATCTCCATAAGACTTGTCGGAACATCTGATCTTTTGGATGTACTTTAATCTGTCGATACATCTTCTCTATATCAGCCGTGAAAGCAATTCGGCCACTACATTCTAAAGCTGGGCACCTTTATACATTGTGTCATTCAAACTGACCCTCGTTGTGGTTTGGCAAGATGCATCAAATACAACTCGTAGCTTAGTTGTCGAACTATCGTGCTTCATAACAGCATGATGCGGGATGTAGTAGCCATGGCGTTGAATATCTTTTGAGTCCATCTCTCTCATGTGGCCCAACTCAAGGTACTCTCTTATGAAGTCGGAATAACCTTTTTCTGGTTGAGAATCTCTTCGAAAGCGTGCTTCGAGTTGGAGTAACCTGGCTGCTGCTCTTGATTTTGATTCTCCAAGTGTCACCTGATCTTGCTTGAATGGAATTCGTAGGTGCCCAGCTTTAAAATGAAGTGGCCGAAATCCTGCTACGTTAGAGAAAACATCGAATTGTTTTCACGGCTGATATAGAGAAGATGTATCGACAGATTAAAGTACATCCAAAAGATCAGATGTTCCAACGAGGCTTATGGAGATTCGATTCAAAAATGCCGATGCAGAATTATCAACTCTGCATGGTCACATATGGAACGAAAGCAGCACCATTGCAAGCGATAAGGACATTGCAGCAGTTAGCGAGAAACGAAGGCGCTCATTATCCACACATCGATACACTTATACACGAGGACTTTTATGTGGATGACATCCTATCAGGCGCAGAAACTGTAGACGAGGTTTTAAACATCCAAAAGGATCTACTCCATGTATTGAAGAAAGGTGGTTTTCACTTAAGAAAATGGTTTTAGCACTCTCGTAATTTTCGTCGCTGACGCTCAAATGTTGAATTAGCTTTGCCGGTTCTCCTTTCACATATGTTTTTAAATATTGTAGCCGTTCGACGTTGGACAAGTTACGGTTTTCACGAATGGTCTTCAGGAATAAATCCTGATATTTGGTCCACTTCTCATAGCTTCCATGGAATGTGGGAATCCGAACTTTCGGAAGCTTCACGTTGGATGAGGTGTCAGAGCGTTTATGTTGCTTGAGCTTTATCAACACCTCATCGACTATCTTTTGGTATTCTTTGACTGGGCGTCTATCATAAGACTGGTCCGGGTCATCGACAATTAACCCCATATGGATGTTATAAATCTCCTTCCACGTTATTTCGAGTTGCGAGGTCCGATACTCGCAACTTTCTGGCAATCCTTCAGCGGCGATTCTAGCCGCATCCAACAAGTCTTCGATCATCTCTAGATGAACTCGAAGTCGCCGAAACCTCCTATCCTCATTGGCATTACTCGCCATGGACGCGGGTGATGACGGCTGGCTGGCGGGTGACCTGGGCTCTGTTAGCTGCTCGACAGAGGTCGCATTCTATAGCAGATCGAAGGCCTCTTGATACCTCACCTTCATTTTCTTGAAGTACTCCTCCTTATAGTAGGGGTGCTCGGGAAGATTGATGGCTTCGCATTGTTTGTTCGTCATTAAGGCCTTTAGCCAGATTTCGTTGAGCTGCTGCAGATTCGTGCTGCATTGACTCCGGGCGCGAACAGCCTGGGAACTCTTGATGGTCTTCAGAAACTCAACAAGTTCCTTTCCGGTCTGTTTTTGAGATTTCGCAAGCTTGTTAGTTCCTCCATTCTGGGAGATACTTGTATTTCAGGGATTACCAATAATTGTCAACTCGGGTCGTACATCCGGTGACTGGTGTCCCTGAAAGAATTTCTTGGAGACGTCGATGTCGACTTGGGTTGTAAGGCCGGCCGTACTCTCTCCTAGTAAATTGGAGTTGTTACAAAATTACTGCTACTCAATCCACAGTGTTTATAACAAATACTCCGCTTCTTACTTTTGCTCCTCTGGGACTCCAAAAATTGTCATTCGGGTCATATGTCCGACGACTGGGGTCCGTGGAAATTTTCTTCTTGAAATTGTTACAAAATCACTGCTACTCAGTCCACAGTGTTTAGAACAAATCAATCCAGTTTTTCTTGGGTTCTCTGGGACTACCAAAAATAGTCAACTCGGGTCGTAAATCCGGCGATTGGTGTTCCTAGGAATAATCAATCCAGTTCGAAGGATCAATGTCTCGTGCGATGTGGTAACGTTCACTGGCGGTGGCGGCGGTGAAGCGATGATGTTGCCGCGGTCGTTGCAGATCGACTCGTCGTCGCACCGAGAGCACTTTGGCGGTACCGAATAACACGATGGTCGGGTGCGGCCGAAAGCCCGAGTACTCTGCAAGTTGGAGTTACGCTGGTTGTAAGGCAGCGGAGCAGTCAAAAACAAACGTTGCTGAAAAAGGAATCTGGGACTGAAATTTTTAGGCTCACTAGTGTACCAGAGTAACTCTTCGCGCAATGAAGAATGACTACTGACTTTATTCACATAATTGCTGTCTTAAATACTGCTACTATGTATACACTTAAGTCTAATCAGTGACGTTGGCGCGCAACGGTCACCACGGCCTAATGGTTTATTTGTTTACGGAACTTTCCGATTACTTCGGAACGTCCTAATTTACAATTAGCTATTATCTACGATTTTTTGTTTAATCTTAAATTAAACAGGAATCCTTTTCAGAAGAAGAAGTCAAATTATTAAAGCGTTCGCAATAAGTCAAATCGAGAATTTCATGTATACACTTAAGTCTAATCAGTGACGTTGGCGCGCAACGGTCACCACGGCCTAATGGTTTATTTGTTTACGGAACTTTCCGATTACTTTGGAATGTCCTAACTTACAATTAGCTATTATCTACGATTTTCTGTTTAATCTTAAATTAAACAGGAATCCTTTTCAGAAGAAGTCAAATTATTAAAGCGTCCGCAATAATCAAATCGAGAATTGCATCATTAGATCCATTTATCGATGCATTAGGTTTACTTCGTGTTAGCGGTAGACTACGACAAGTGTACATTAAATTAAATACGACATAAAACATCTGATTTTGTTAGATGGTCATCACCCTTTTACAAAAATGATCGGGATTCATTATCACATCGTCAATCTACATTGTGGTCCGCAATCATTATTATATGCAATTCGTTAACGGTATTAGCCCATTGGTGGACGCAATTACGCGAGGAAAATTTATCGATCATGTATTAATTGCTTTAAAGTACAACCACAAAGTGTTGATCCTCCAGTCGGACAATTACTGAGTAGTCGAATAACACCGGCATCTCCGTTTGAGACATGTGGAACTGATTTTGCCGGTCCCATTTATACCCGAGATCGGAAGGGTCGCGGATACAAGCAATTGAAATCATATATTTGCATTTTTGTGTGCTTCGTGATGAAAGCAGTACATCTCGAATTGGTGAGTGACTCGACTTCAGAAGCATTTATCGCTGTATTTAGACGTTTTGTCGCGCGTCGAGGATTACCGTGAAGGATATACTCCGATAACGATACGAATTTTGTCGGAGCTAATACAGAACTAAATGAATTGCACTCATACATAAAACAGAATAAATGCATATTCAGTCAATTCTGGAATCGAACAACATAAATTGGTACTTCTCACCCGCGAGATCCCCTCACTTCGGAGGGCTTTGGGAAGCCGTGGTTAAATCGGTAGAATTTCATTTAAAACGAGTTTTAGGTAACGCGTTGATAACATTCGAAGGGATATGCACTGTTCATTGTCAAATTGAAGCCGTCCTCAATTCCCGACCTTTAACTCCCGCCATTTCAAATCCCAATGATTTTTCCGCTATTAGTCCTGGATATCTACTGATCGGACGAGCAATCAATTCGCTGCCTGGCCCAGACGTCCCTCAACTATCGAGCAACAGGGCATCATTATACCAACAGTATCAACAGCTCACGCAGCATTTTTGGAAGCATTGGTGCCGTGAATATCTTAGTCAATTATCCAGTCATCAGCGAGCTAAGGCCTCACCCTCGAATGACGTCATTAACATCAATGATCTGGTCATTGTCAGGGACTCTATGTCACCTCCACTTCGCTGGAAGACAGCTCGAGTCATCATGTTATACTCCGGAGATGATAAAATTGTGCGGGTTGTGACAATCAAATTCGTTAATGGATTCGAAACAAAACGGGCTGTAAAATATGTGCGCGTGCTACCGCTCGATAATGTGTGACACGTAAGACTGTAATGTGGAACGATTTTAACTTGGTTTTAATGTGTAATTTGGAATCGGACTAGAATTTTCAAAGATGCATGAATTTTATAAAATGTTCTCATATTTTAATTGTCTCGCAACTAAACATTGATGAATAATTTTCTAACTATAATTCCCGTATTCATTAACAAAATTGCAAATGATTAGCTATATTTTATTAGATACACGCATTTCTTTTTAAATTTTTTCAATGCGGGGAGTATGTTCAGTATCACCTTGCTGCAACAAATATTGTATTCAGATAGATTTGTCTCAAATCTGTATTTCAATGTCAAAACGAACCAGCAATATCTGTAAAAATAAACCAGACTGGCAGTGTGAAGTAAACTGTCCAATCGACACCACGGAGAGGCGATCGTACTATTACAATAAAGTTAAATGAACCAGTATAAACGGTACCAGTGAATTGTAACCCTTCGCTTCGTCACTGCTGGACTTATAACCAAGGGCCGCTGCAGAAGGTCGCTGGTGCACAACCAACAACAAGCAAGGTAAATGTTGTGAAGTTCGTCCCTGATTTCAACTGCATTCCGGCCGTTATGATCATGCAGTCCTGCGTCAATGATGCCAAACTAGTGCCCGATACGTCATCGTTGAACACTTTCTCTCCTTGAGAAATGATGTTGAGCTTCTTGGGTGGACTGACAATGAAAACTCACTGGTTTCCGTTGCTGCCCTGATGCCATATATCTAGATCGCTCTTGACCATTGTTATTGTTTGGCAATTGCTCGGCACACTTATCGTGCATCGAGCACGTGGTTTTGCGCACCGTTTTCCACCGGTCCTGGCCTGCCATTAGGTAACTCTTCGAGCGAAAATTCCAACAGCTTGTCTCGCTGCACCAGCAATATACCTCGTGGGAAAAAGCGGCCTTCCATCCAACCGGCTCAAGGGGATCGGACTCTACGGCGCAACCATGTGAGGCGAAGGAAGAGGAAATGACACCAAAGTACAACGCGCAAGTACAGTCACCGGCTACTAACATACGTCCAGGCTCTAGTACTAACAACATATGTACAAGAAACCACCAGATGCGCGAGCTAAATACGGTTTG
>JARRAA010019177.1:0-37152 GCA_030557295.1 Ecitodaemon sp. MM-2014 | reverse complement strand
CTAAAAGACGACAATCGTCTCGGGGTATTCCTCCCCCACCGGCCACCCTCAAGCATCCCACACGGGATAGGCGCAGCCGGCCGCCATTCAGGCGCCTATAACTATTTTAAGACTAAACACACTTACGTCTAATCTAAGACAAAATAACCTAAAGCTACACTCAGTTCTCAACAATTGAAATAAAAAGTTCGCGTGTATTCACGTAGGGAATATTTTAAACAATTTATGTAAAAATACGTATATTGATATATTTGATGCCTGTGTCCGACTGAAGCAAACGATATCCGACCAGGTAAAGCAATCACGTCAAGGCGCACTTCTCTCTTCGCGAGCATTCAAAAATCGAAATGGAATTCCTCGAGTGTAAATTTACATCGTTCCTCAAAAACCACACGCTTTTCTCACCAATTTTTTGCTTAATGCAACTGGTATGCTGAGAATCATGGGGTCACAAAGATCCCAATCTTCGACAATATATTTTATGATGATCAACATGAAAACAGTTCATTGGTTTAAGGCGTGGGAACTTTATAAAGGTGCCATTGAACAGTTGAAGTAAAAATATTTATTAAAATACAAACACTGCTGTTGGGAAATCAAAAGTAGGTCCATCTAAAAAAAAGTTGAATAAAACTGGTGATTGATTTGAATAACAATTGTCAACAATGAGAAGTTACCTCTAGGACATGATGAGAGCAAAAAGATCCCACAGAGGATTAAAATTCACAAACACGCAACTTTTTCGACATGAGCTAAAAACAGTACGTGGTTCATTGGTGTGATGAAAATTAACAATTTAACAATTATTATCATTAATAATGTCCACTAATTTGATTCTTCAATGGTCAATGTTCTAAATACTCACAATCAGTAACAATTGCTTTGTTGACAAATATCTACGACATTTTCGAAGAAAAAATATCTCCCGAGGGAATTCATGCCAAAAACCGCATAATATTTATCCAGAGCAAATAAATATAGGACAGGAATCAATAACCAATTAATTCCTTTCGCTTCATTGCGTTTTATTTCATTTCATCTCTTCAACTTATTGATGTTTGTTCTGCCCTTCCGGTATGTATTTTGATTGCAGCAATTACGTCAGCCAACATTATCCACATTTCAGAAACTCGCAATTAATTTATATTTTCTTGAAAAATAACATAATACCTTCCGAATTCTCAAACCACTTTTCATTAATATTTTCAATTCATTTCCCAATCCATTTGGGGTATATTTTTATTTTCTACGAAAAATAATGAACGTATTCCCATTATGTTTTAAAATATATAAACAATATAGTAATATCGATATACCATTGTTTATTAATTTAATAATAGCTGCTCTGATGAATCCATTAGGTCCGAACAAGTTTATTTAATATTTCGTTTTTGCACGTCGCTCAAAATATTTTAATTAATACCTGCGAAAATTACTCGAATATATTCAATACCTATAATCACCCATACTCTGTAATTACTTTCCAGATTGTAGGTGTAAGCATAAGTTATTAGTTAATACAAAATTCCTGCAACGCACATTTTTTTGTTCTCACCTATGAAGCCTAGCAAAATGAGAAAACCTCGAGAAACTTTTTGCAAGGTGCGCGAGTCCATTTGAATGGAAGCAAATTGTACGTGAATGAGATTAATTCACATTTAAAGTCAAATTTAGACTTCGGTCGGCTTCTGTCTGCGTCCAAGTTTTTCGCCGGATGCTCGACAGTCTCGATGTCTGGCCTGTCCATTATTGTTCATTATTCGCGATTATTTGCAAACGGCGACGAGCGAAGACAAAGCCGGCGAAGAGATCGTCGCGTAAATGCTGGCAATCGACTGAGTTAAGCCAAAATTGGATTTTCTCTCGTCTCTTTGTTAGTTACGAATCGCACGCATTGTTGTCGTCCTTTGACAGTCTAGACTCGCGATATTTTTCGATTTTTTTGCACGGTCAGTAAAAGGTAGTACTTAGACACACAGCAGCTGGCGACAGGTAGGTAAAAATCTTTCTGATGCGCGAGAGGCGATAAGAGCGGTCGGAGGCGGCAGAGTCAAACGGTCCGCGCGCTCCTCCGCCCCTCCTCCTCCGAGCACCTTGCGCGCTTCGCGCGCATCTTCCTTCATCTCGCATCGCCCGCGCCGGCCGCGGCGGCGGCGGTGCGTGTGCGAGCGCATGCCGGATCGATGGAGCCTTCCCTTCCCCAGGCAGGCGGCGGAGAAGGGCCTAGCGCGCGCTCCGCCGGCCGCGGCGGTGCCGCCGCCAGCGCGCGTTTGTTTTATATCGCAAGCGCCGTCGCTCCTCGACCGCCGCGGCACGCCGGCGTTGCGAGCCGAAGCGAGCGGCTCGACGACGATGCCGCTCCGCCCGCCTCTCGACAGCGCCGAGCCGCTCAGGTCGGCGGCGCAAATTCGAACGGGCGGCGCGTAATTTCGCCAAAAACGCGGCGATATTAACGGTCGCCAGCGCGGCCGAGTGCTTTCATCTTCCAAACCGAATTTGCAGCCCCTAATCAAACTCACGACTATAAAATACCTATTGTTCCCGAGGTCCGAAAGGTGTTCTGCATTATTTAACGCCATGTTTGTGTGCGCGTATAAATTAGGGGCGGTAAGTAACAGCGATTCATTACGCATTCGCCGGATGCGAAGCACAAGCACCTAATCTTCCTGCCAAAGCGCATTGCGCTCTCTAAAGTTCATTATCGCCAGGATGCCGAAGAGACATTTGTATTAGAAACCAGATAGGCACATACCAGATGTATCCGGAACCGGGAAACAATCAAACGTTTCGTTTTCTTTGTTAAAAACGTTATTTATCCAGCAAAATTCGTCAGAAACGAAAGTCTTAAAACGTCTGCTATTTAACTGCGCTGTAACTCGATATCGATACATTGTAACGCAATCCTGAGACAAGATACTTTGTAGATACGAACGACGCATAATTTACAGCCTCGTCGACACACTCCCCAAAGTATCGCCCATATCGAATTAATAGATTCAAATTGAATAAGTGCTTGCGCGCATTCCGCAGATGTTGGAAGCGGTGGCGACGGCGTTTCCTTCGGCCAATTACACTTTACCGGCGACGACGGTGCGCGGAGATGCGATTCCGGTGAAAATAGCGTCGTGAGAGTTGTGCCCGGCGCCTCCGCGCTAAGCGCCCCGGCGGCGAGTCTCGCGAGTTGTGGCGATGCATTATTAAAACGTTTACGCCTCAATGGCGCGCGCGCTGAATATTTCACGCGCGGTGCTTACTCATAATCGCCGCCAAAGCGTCCCTAAAGTATCTCCGTGGATTTCCGCAAAACTAGCCTCGCGCATGTACGTCGGCCGCGCAATGCCTCTCGCAACGTAATGGGCTGGTTTGTAGTCGTTGGTATAAGTAATGATTGCAATTCGCGCCGAACCGCACATTAGCAATCGACGATGTTTAGTGGCGCCGGCGAGTGATTAGCACAATGAAACTCGGCGATTCGGCGGCGCGCGCGTCCACCCCGGCGCGGAGGGATTGTTGTCGATCGGTTCGGAACGAAAGTCGGAGCGGGATGCGCAAACGAGGACATACGCCGCCGCACGCTCCGACACGGCGGCATTAATTGCATATTGGCCAAAAATCTATTATCGCGCTCTGCATGCGGATCGAGCGCGTCTGATAAAGGCATTAATTTCGCATTACGTGAGCCGCATCCGCTCGCGAGAATTAATTCGACTGTTTCTCTATTCCGTGTCACCGCATCGTTGTCATTAATCATGCATACGCTTATATGATATGAATATTTCAAATTAATGTTTTTGGCCTTATTAGGGGCGATGCGTTTTGTGCCCCCTCGCCCGTCGAAACGCTCGTTTGCGAGTGGCGTTTCATGGCGCGATTACGGCGACGCATATTTTCCATGCGATCGCATGAAATTTTATTTTACAGGCGAGATAATGCAGTTTCGGGTCACTTATGGGCGGGTTTAGTGTCGCCACGCCGCAACGACGCTGTTTGCGTTAGACGCCGCGCTCAATTTGCTTCCGTTATGGCTTTAAGCGCGCGTCGAACACGCTCGTTTATTTGCTTAATTCCGCCCGGACCGCGCGGGATTTTCCATTCTGGGTCGTTATAAATTACCGGGGTTTAAAATCGAAACGCGTCTGAGCACTCCGAGTGCTTAATAAATAGTCCCTTTTAATTGTGAAACGGTAAAATTGTCGCATGTTCACTAGGACGTTGTAATTCGCTCGAATTTATTTGTTCGTTTGTTCGGCGCGGTCCTGACGGCGGTATCGTAAAGATGGGTACACCTTAAACACTTTGCGTGCGTCAGGATTTTTCATTACGCACAGAGGAATCTCATTTCACGGTCTTTATGATCTTCGGCGTATAAGATAATTATGCGACGCGAAGCCGGTCTGTCACTCGGCCCGCAGAAAAGCAGGACATGGTGAGCACACTAGTGCGTCGCGCCTGCGACCAGCTGTGGTCGCACGTCGTTATTTCCACATCTTCATATTTTCATAAATATTTCTGGCGTCTCGCAATATTTCGCACTGTCGCTCTACAATTCGAAGAATCCACTTTCATTCGCCCCATGAATTAGGACCTTATGCATTGTCCACGCAAAGTGCATTTTGCGGCCATCATGCTTTCGTTGGTTGGAAACCGAAAAGTTACTGCCAGACTAAGAAGACACTAACGCCGCGCGAAAATTCAAATCGTCCGAATTCGAACGTACCAAACGATGGAAATTGTGTTGGGAATAATAATAACCATAGGTTAAACTAATTTAGACCTAAAATATGAAATAATACTTTATAATTATAGTATTTATATGTATCATTCAAATTGAAGGTATGAGATTTAACATGTGTTTTCATATATGGTATTAAAATTAATTAACCAATAAAATAAAACTTTCGGATATCAATTTATTTAATAATTGATAGTTATTAAATCACCTTTTATAATTTATAATACTTGGGATGTTTTATCATAGGCAACCCCATGTACACCTAGTAGTGTTGAACAATCCGCTAGGGTTACCAATCATTAAAATTTTTCGTACGTTTTACGTTATGTACAAAGAATTCTGCCTTGATATGTGTAACATTTGGTAATAAAATGGTGTGCAATAATTATACATTATTTAATCGTTAAGAACGTTAACAATAAGTAAGATTTTATAAATAAAAATTAACTCGTTTGTCAACCCTAGATTAGTACCAATTGGCGAAACACGTAAATGTCAAGTAACTGTCATCGTGGGTGCACCTGACTGACATTGTTTTGATATGATCCGCACAACTCTTCACCAGGCAGCGATGCAGAAGAGAAAATATTGAAAACGATGTCGTGATGTGTTAACTGGAATTAGTCACTAGTGCATCGGCTATAAGTAGATGATGGGCGCGATAACCAGTCGGCAGAATGCGGGCGTTGAAGAGGTGGACATGGTCAATCACCATGCTTACCGATATCCACCCAGATCTGGTAAGTTGACCTTTATTTATAACAATATCCACCTTTATAGAAATACTAATTTAAAACACGTTTGCTTCAGGTAATTATTTCGGAACGCATTTTATCATGGGCGGGGAACGCTTCGACACACCTCAACCAGAATCGTACTTGTTTGGTGAGAACACTGACTTGAATTTCCTGGGATCACGGCCAACACCTGTAAGTTCGCACATTTAAGATATAAATGTACATCTTTGCTAATATCGCTTGCCCCTAGTTTCCATATCCGCCCCCACAACCAAGTGAGCCAACTAAAACGCTAAAAAGCTTAGTCAACATCCGAAAAGAATCTCTCAGATTTGTCAGAGCGCCAGTTGACTATATCAAGCCAAGGATAGACAGAGGTGGTGGTGATGCAGATGTAGAACTTGGAAAGTCCATGAATTTCAATATCGAATTCACCTTCGATTGCGATGTGAGATGTTCCATCACAATTTACTATTTGGCTATGGAAGATTATTCATCGTCTGGTACAGTGTAAGTAACGAATTAATAATTGTTGCCTATACAACAAACAGTATATGTTTACTTTGTTATGGTGTGATTTCAGGCGCTACATTCCGCGCGATCCGAAAACAACGAGCGAAACGTTTCGTTACAAGCGTGGCGCTAATCAGCAGTTTTGTCAAATGCTGCACGTCTTTGACCCGACGCGCTACAACGAGGACGAATTGCTGTACGACATGGATCGAGAGGTGATTCCGATTGCGATTCACTGCGTCGCCGACGAAGGGCCCGAGGAGTTTCGTCAGTCGCACGCGACGTATGCGAGCGTCGAAAAGATGTCCGATGGTACCTACAGTTTGAAGGCGCTGAAACAGAAGTTGTTCGTCGATGGGTTGTGCTATTTATTGCAGGAGATTTATGGTATTGAAAATAAGAATAATGACAAGGTTTGTATTGCTTTTTTAATTTAAAAACTGAGAACAGTTCTTCTATTTGTGCATCAAAAACTGTCTTTTCACTGAAAGTAGTGCTCATAAAAACACTCTTTTCACTATTACTTTATTCACTGCATGCAGTGTGCAAAATGGTACTTTTTTCACTACTACTTTAGTACACAAAAGCTATTTGTTTCACTAGACGCGAAAGTGAGCGCCCCCGCCTGACTGATGTGTACTTGGCGACAAGAGCCGAAGGCGAGTCAGGCGGGCGACTTCGCCACTTTTGTGTCGTGTTAAACATCAAGCGAGAACCGGAGCATCCTAACTGTGCTAGTTTTCATTACTTCGTTTGATATGAACATCGGATTTAGTACATTTAGTTAATACTGATTTGCACTCGAAGAAAGAACGTTGTTTGTAACACGCGCGTGAAGGTTTTTTTTGGTGTACAAGCGACCAAGATCTCTACTTCACGCCCTACATGCAAAAACCACTATTTTATTTCCAGTGCACAGATGATGACACCGAAGACAACGGCTCCGAATGCGTAATTTGCATGTGCGACGTGCGCGACACGTTAATTTTACCCTGCAGGCATCTTTGCTTGTGCAATTCGTGCGCCGACTCGTTGCGTTATCAAGCCAACAACTGTCCAATATGCAGAGCACCGTTCAGAGCTCTCTTGCAGATTAGAGCGCTGCAGAAAACTGGGAATATTGCGCTACCTCCAGTGAGTCCTCCAGACGTAAGTCTATTTATATGCATTTATTATTGTTGGTATTTATGTTGATTATTTTATCCTTAGGGAAACTGCGAGAACATTCCAATCGGCTATGAAGCCGTCTCGTTGATCGAAGCATTGAACGGCCCGTGTATCCCGCGCGCGCCGGCCGCGATGCCCGATTTGGTGGAGACGCCCGAAAACGAGTCGGCCATCCAAGCAGCTAAAATACTCAACGGCCAGACGACGAAAGGCAAGTCCGCGAAAGACGACAGCGCGCCCGAATTCGGCATGGCCGTCCTGCTGTCCGCACATTCTGACGATTCTCCGCGCGAGTCCGAACAAAAAGAGACGAAGAGTTTGCTCCTGAACGAGAACTCCAATCCCAGCCAACACAAGAAACATTCCAAGAATAAGGACAGTGAGATTGTCGTCAAGCATGTGAACGAAAAGGTTGACAAAGAAGAAGTGAGTTTTATTGAGATGAGATTTTTTTTAATTAGAAATTACTCATGCGTTGCCTAATAATTTCAGATTCTGGATGAAGACAGCGAGGCCGAAAAGCTCTCCCCGCTACTGAACAAAGCATCGCCGCGCCACGTCGCTTTGAACATCGAAGACGTCGTCGAATCCATTGACGGGGCCGACACGGACGACGCCGACGATTCCCAGCACGAGAAGCAGTCGAGGCAGTCGAAGAAAGACGGCGACGAATCGGATTATTATACGCCCGACGAAGTGACGCCCGCGGACGGGATGTACGAGCCGAGCGCGCCCGCCAGTTCGGTGGAGAGCACGCCGCAACGCTTGCCCGGCACGCCGCTGTCGCACGCGAGCGCGCGCAGCTCCCAGGACAGTTACACCAGCGGGTCCAGCACCCGACATCTTCTATCCGTTGCCAACGTGAATGCGAACGCCAACGCATCCACACCGAACAACATTGCCGAGAAGAACGCCGCGAAACTTAGCGACTAACGCGGATTTACGAGTACTATTTGCTAATCAATTGCGACTAATCACTACGCTGCGAATCGGCAATTCTATAACGGTAGGATGTAGAGTTTTTACTTTTATGTTAAAAATTGTTTTAAAGTGTATTATGTTATTTTATGAGTAGCTGCCGCAATGGAGGAGATTGAGAATCTGTAAATTAAGTATTGTTAGGACTGTTTTATTGTACCATTCCTTTTTGGGACACACTGTATTTTATTGTTTTTGGAAAGGTTTATATCACTGCATATAGCAAACATGTATATGTTTAGAATAAATAATTTAAAATGAAATTACTTTCTACGGCATGTTTTAAAATTCCAGTTCAAATCGCACCGGAATTAAATGACGAATGCAAAGCAGTAATCTGATTTTCCCTACTCCATATATTTTCTAGTTAACAACATTTTGTGGCCAAAGCATTTTAAGATTCAATTGGAAACATCAAATCTGACCAGAATTGAAAGGCAAGGGAAATGCCAGGTGGCGTAGTGCGTACAGGCGCGCGGTTATGGTGCGAGCCGACCCGGGTTCAAATCCTAGATGCGGCGTTTTTTCTGAAAAATTGCCGATGTCCACCGGGCGTATTCGAAAACACCAAGCATTCGGAAAAATTAAAATATATGAGAATGTGTTCATAAGAATCGAATCGGCCGGAGTTCGAGATTCCAGTCCGAATTATTAAAAATAATTCATTCGGACGTAAAATATATTGATGCAACGTCCGACAAAATTCATGAGTGGGGTATCCACCCCTACTCGAAAATAAATAATTCCCACCAAAATTGGGCCGTAATGGCCGAAAAATCCGGTGGAAGACGGCAGTCGGTAGGTTGGGCCGGTAGCGATTGGACGTGTCCATCATCCAGCGCCTACGGCGCTGTCAGTCTTAAGGCGACGCCTCCGGCGTCGCCCTACATGAAGCGATAGAATGACGATTTTACCAAAACGAAAATGGAGTTCTTTTCTCTCCTTTCTACTTCCCACGTTCTCCCGTTACTTCTTCTTTCTTCTATTTTCAGAATTTTTTCCGAGTAACTTGGTGCTTTCGAATACACTCTAAGGAAACGTTAACTTCGTGTAACGCTCTCTGGGAATCGGAGACTTTTCAGAAAAAACGCCCCGAACTGGGATTCGAACCCGGGTCGGCTCGCACCACAACCGTGCGCCTATACACACTACGCCACTTAGGCGTCCTTGCCAGCTTCACTGGAAACTTATATTTATGTTTCATATATGACTATGACTAAATTAGTTCCGGATAAATGTTAATAGCAAACCTGAAAACACTTTTAAATCTAGAAACTCTTTTAGAAATTCGTCGAAAAAATCAAACATATTTATATAATAAATAATAATATAAATTAAATGCTCATATGTATATACAGCATTGTTGTTTGAACGACTTTAAAACGTAAATAAAACCAACGGATACATTTTAATGTTTATTTGTCATTCCTAACATCGATTTCATTCCAAAATACATTTGAATAGATTTTCTGAAATTCTTGTCATACATTTATTACTTTTGATTGTGAGTTAGCTTCATAATTTGTTCAATTAACAGCCTTCGGCTTTCGGACTCGGTCAAAGCGTCCTCCAACTCCGTGGTTCTCACGCCCAGTTCCTTTTCGGTACTTTTCAAAGCCAAACCCATTACATTCAGTTGCTGGAAACAAAATAAACATTATCGCTCAATACAAAACATAAAAATACACGTGTTGCTACCTGTTTGACATTAGATATTTCGCCCTGCATTGATTTTATAATATCGTCTTTGTGCAAGGACAATTTTTCCATTTTCTTCAAAGACTCTTGCAACTCGGGGATAATTTTCTTGGTAGCATAATCTCTTTCTCGCAAAATTACGTCATGTCGATTAGCCATGGCGGCAATTTGCTTGTCCTTCTGATCAATCACCAACTTCATCTTCGGAATCTCCTCCTCGAGCTGAAGCCGCTTCAACTTCTCGTCTTTCAGCGCTCCTAGCTTCTCATTCAGTAAAGCGATTGTATGCTGGGACTCCTTTTGCACTTGCTCCGCGTGCAAAAACAACTGCTTTATCCTCGACAATTCCGACTCCAACGAAGCGACTTGATGCTGAAGATGCGTGCAGTGCGACGAAGCAGCTTCCACCGACGCCATCGCAGACCTTTCCGCATGCCCCATCGTCGCTAATTTATACTCATAAAGCTCCATGACATCGCATGTAGCAATGTTGATCATGTGCCCGTTCCGTGCATCATTTAGCAACGCAATCACTTCATCAAGCTTTGGCGAGTGTGATCCTACAATCGAGTAAGACATCATATTAGTAGCTGTTTGATTAGAGCTGCTGGTAGACGATGGCGTCGACTTGCACATGTCAAACATTGATTCCGCTACGGCCCTGCAAGGAAAGCTCGGGTTGGCTGGAATTTCCAGTGCCGCCGCACGCGTTTCCTTGCTTCCATTATACAACCCCTCGGCGACCACGACGTGAATCTGCTTGTGACCCAACAGCTTTGCGAAAAACACCTGCCATTCATTGTAATGCTTAGCCAGCACGCTGATGACGCAAAGAGCGTTCACGTACAAAGCGAAGGACTCCGGAGTGAAGTTACTCTCATCTTTGGCGCGCTCCAGTTCGTTCAAATCGCCGAAGTCGTCGTTCGCGTAAATGATTAAATTAAATAGCTTCTCGAACTGCTCCTTGGCAATGTGAACCATGAGTTTCTCTCTGGTATTGTCGCACCTTCCCAGAATCTGCATCAACGACATGATGTTACTCAACCGATTGGATTCGGCAATGTTCATCTTGGTATTCCCCTCGATGTGATGAAAATTGATGAGCAAAATGGGAATGGCGCCTAAGACCATCTCCAAAATCGCTTCGTTATAACTGGAGCTCGACGGAGATGAGATTAGCGAAGTTTCAACTATAGATTTGAGGAAGCTCAGGGCGTCGGAAGCTACGCTCTCTGCTTGTATCCAATTCAAAGCGACCTTGCACATTACCACGTAGTGTTCGTCGAGATTAGGAAGATTGCACACAATAATCGATTGGAGGAATTTGAACACCAGACTCATGCATTCCGGATGATGGGCGATCGAATCTCCGGATGGCGTTTTCTTCTCGTGCGATATCATGTAGATTATCTCTTCGATTCGCTGAGCGTACTCCGCAGCGTTTTCTAAGACCAGATGGCGAAGATCGTGGCCTTCGGTTTTCACGTTCAGATAGAACTCGATGTTTTGCCGCAGCAAAATGGGGTCCTTGGCCAAGAAAGATTCCTTGACACTTTTGAACGTCACGTGGAGCAGCGTCACGAAAGTCTCTTGCGGGACAATTCCGTGGATGTAATCCATGATGATGAACAGCTTACAAGCCGCCGCCTCAATCTTAACTCCCTGCAACACACCAATTAGTACATCGCCGCAAAATCCTTACCAAACGATTGGATTTACTTTAAGAGTTAGTATGAATTTCGAAAACTCTTTGATGTCGACACATCTCGATAGGACGTACGTCCCGGGAAGATTCTTGAAGCAGATGTTCACTATGGTCCCCAGCGATAACAGCTTAACCTGCTCGTGCTCCTGGGGATTCTTGATCCATCGAAGCAGCGTGGTCATGAGGTGCTCCAGGTTCGGTATTATCCACGATATCTTCACCCCGCAGGACAACTCCTGCGGACGATCGATTGTGATCATTCGCAAAACTTCGCGTAAGGATTATACTTGCTTGAAGTAAGGTCAGAAGCTTAATTTTTTTCTCGTGCGGCATGTGGTCACTGACGATGCGAGCCAACAGCGGTATGAACTGATACGTGTGAATGAGCTTGTGTCTCGCCGCTTGGTTTTTGCAAGCCGTTTGCAGGACGCCGACGCAGCCCCAGATGATCGACGATCTGGGCTCGACGAACGTAAGCAGATCGTGCATGCTGGCAAAGAATTCACAGACGACGCTAGTGTTGGGATCAAATATCGACGTGTCGATCGCAACGGCTAGCATCTGAAACATTTTGAAACGGAGTGGTTTTAGGGGCGCGGGTTTGATGGACGATAAGGGTGGTTACCTGTATGTGTCGATTGATGATCATCGCTGCTTCGTCCGTGCGATTTTTACGATAATCCCTGACGGTGCGAATGAATTCCACCATGTTGTTCTGCTTGGACTTGTTGGTCCACGACGGCGTGTTCTGGGAACTATCAGGGGTCATCGTGGGAGTCATGTCGACCGCGCAGAATTTGTAGAACGTTTATTATAATCACAAAAGACAATCTCGACTAGTTAGAGGAAAGAATTCAAGTCAGTTGATCGTGGCACTTGTCAGTACCACTTGATAATATGGCCACTTGATAATGCAATCTGAAAATCGGACAAGGTCGTCATAGAAATGAATAAACCGACTTCATTTTTAAAATGGAGAGAGCTTTACTTGTGTAACATAGCTGACATGACACATAGTATCTATACATATATGGGGTCTGAGTATTATACACCAACAGACATATGAAATATATACAGATGTTCAGTACTGAGAGCGGGACACCATTTGCTACGGTGAGGCGACGGGACCAGAACATAATTAGTTTGTTGGAGGGGGGGGGGGGGGGGNAGTGGTGGCGTGGTGCTAGGGGAACAGTGGTTGTTTTTTTTTTGGTTTTTTGAAAGGAGGTTGGGGGGTACACGAGATTCAGTCAAGCATTTGTTAACAAAAGGCCGCGCCAGCGCGGGGGGGCGATGCGGGGCGCCAGCGCCTTACTGCCGCACTCGCCACCACTGCTGCACCTTTTCGGTCAGCTTCCTACAGAGGCCCACCATCCTCCGTCACATCGGAGCCTCCTCGCCCTCCTCGACCGTGACCTGGAACCGGATGCCCGGTTTCTGTTGGTCTGGGCCCTCCTCCGCGGGCGGACTAGGTGGGATCATGCTCTGGTACCAGTCGCGGTTCTCCTCGAGCGTGTCGAGGATGTCCTGCGCATCGGGATGCACGAGATCGGCCCAGGTCTCCCACAGCGGATGAACGATGTAATCGATGAAGCCGACCTGCGACTTCTCGATGGTGGCCGAGTGACGGTCGCACATCGGGCTGATGTCCATCTTGGCTTCGCGCTCGCGATCGCCCTGCTGGAAGAACTCCTCCATGAGCAGCTCCACCCAGCGGCGGTACAACGCCAGCGGCTTGGTCGGGTTGCTAAGGTCAGCGCAATGAACTAAATTCTCCAGGACCTGAATGCGGTCGGTGTAGTTGTCGAGCAGCAGCACTCCCGAGCCGGCCACCTTCTTGGTCTCCACCATGGTCTTCAAGTCGGCCAGCAGAGACATGTGCTTGGACATGTCGGTGCTGAGCACCATGTCGATGACCATCTTGCGCAGGGTCTGGCGCTGCTTCTTGCTGAGGTTGGCGAAGATGTCGCAGCCCTCGTTCGAGAGCAGCTTGAAGGCGACGGCCAAGTGGTGATTCTCCAGCACGCTCTCGTCGTTATACATCAGGGCCAGCTCGGAACTGGAGTTGATGAGGAATTGGTTGGTCAGGCCGGGATGGTCCACGTCGTGGATGCACGCGGCGAACAGCGCCGCGGTGATCTCGAGCGGCGTGAAGACCGACTCGAGCGCGGGCGTGTTGAGCAGCACGTGCGTGCTCTGCGCCACGTCCGCGGCGTGCAGCGAGTTGTGGAACGGGTTGTCCTTGACGTAGTGGTCCTCCAGGGTCATCATGAACGTGATGAACGTCTTCGGCGGGATGAGCATCTGCTTGAGGAGGTCGCGCGACGTGAACGTGGTGTAGGCGACGCACGTCAGCGGCCGTCCGTTGCTCATTTCTCCGATGCAGAACATGTCCACGCCCCAGCGCTCGATCTCCAGCAGACGCTTGCCCAGGTCCTCCTCGTGCGGCGTTTCGACGCCGTGCAGCGGCAGGCGCTCTCCGGTGAACGAGTTGGTGTGACACAAGGCTTTGCGCACTCCCGAAATTTGGGACATTGTCGAATGGGCGCCCCTCGGACGTTCCTTGCGGGGCGCCGCCTTGGATACCGCCTCGGAATCTTCATCGATGCGCAGAGACGGTATGTCTAATTCTTGTTGTTTGTCTGCAACGAAGCGAATTCGATTAAAATCGCACTCGGAATCTCGAGAGACCGCGAACTTACCCAAAAATGTGGAACAGATGTACTCCGAAATTTGATTGCCAGACTTACTGGACTCCGAGAAGTGTGATAACTCCTTGTTCAGCATGCGCTTGAACTGTAACAAAACGAATTGAAATTAGCGCAACTTATAACGAGATAATTAAACTTTCACGCCGCATAAATTACGCAATCTTGACAAGATTATTCGGTTTAACATAAATTTAAATTATATAAATAATGCGTCGCGCGTCTTGACTCGACAAATACAGTAATTAATTAGTATCCCAAAAAAAATGATATCATTACGTATCGCGCGCCCACACACGTTTATTGCGCGTTAGTAGGCCGCGTCGTAAAACGCTCGTTAATATCATCCCACGCGCGAATTACGCGAACAATAAAAGGCATGCAAAACAGGTCGATTTGCATGTTTGCGCGAGAACGCGACCAACCTGCTCGAGCATCTAGAGTTTCGGCACCAACTACCCCGGCTCACTACGACTAGATAATTGCATCATTTAAGTCGCTATTGTTTTGCTTCGATCCTTATTCCGCTCGCGACGTTCAACCTTTGCTTGGTGCGATTTACTCGGAATCGCTTCAAAGAAGATTCGATTTGAAATTAACCATGAAACTCGAATCGAATAAACTCGTTTGCGATTCCTGGAAAAATCGAAGGATAACATTGAACAAATTTCATTGCATCTCGCAATTCAGAGATCGATCGTGCAAATAATGGAAAATTTCGCCGGCGCAAATGTCAACAGCGCGCCCTTTGTTCATTAATTGCATAAACTTTTTAACACTCCTTTTAGCCTGCGCTGGGTGCTAACCACACGAATCGAATTAGCACCTCTCTAGACTTTGCCGAGTTGACTTAACTATTTCTAAGGGCGCCGCCGCGTTTCGAAACGCACGCGTCGACTGCGTCAAAAATGAGCCACCGGAAGTTTCGGATCGTTTCGCTAACTGTACAGCGATAACTGTAATTTATTACGATCACAATCGCGCTCAACTTCTTCAGAAGGACAGGCAGCAAACGAACGCGATGACAAAACAATAACAGTTGCTCGAGACACGTCGAGATTAAGTCCGCGTTTCACGTCGGATAATTGTAGGAAGTATACGGAAGGAAAACAGGAAATCGCATTATCCAGTTGCGCCAACTGTCAGCGCGGCCATTTTGGAAAACGAATCTGTTTCGAAATGGCAGCTCATTTCGGTCGAAACGCGCGTGGAATATAATAGCAAATATCGATTTTCATCGTGAAATTCAATTGTTCGTGTGTCAAGTTCAGCGAAAGGGTCAAGTTTACATTCTCGTTTATTCGTTGTCAGCGTCATTTCCATGACTCAGTACGAGCGCGGAGAGGAAACCGGTCTGCGAGCGGAATTAAAAATTACGAAACTCATTTCCATCGAGGAACTTCCCTTCGCGTCAAGCGATATTTGAAAAAATCATGTTGAATGATCGATCGATGTGCACGTCGCGGCCGCGTGTGATTATTTATGCAAACGGAGCGTCGATTACTTTAAAAGCATCGATATACGTCGGCGCAACGCTCAAGATAAGCGTGATTTATAATAATTATAATTATCCGATGTCTTATCAGCGTCTGCTCCGGCTCCTGCAAAGACGTCACTTATCGCTGCGCGTTGATACGACGAGTTTTATCGCCACTGTTTACGTTTGGCCAATTTAAATGGCTCAAAAATGCAATACCTTCATTTCGGCAATGGCGGCGGTGAGCGCAATGTCCGTCATGATGTTCAGCCAAGGCAAGCACTCGTAGAGCTTCTCCGACGACGGCGGGATGCGACTCGTGACTTCCTCGGGACCGATGTCGCAGGACACGGCCCTCTTCAGGGCAACCGCCTTTTCATCGGCGAACATCTTACACTATGTCACTGGATCACTCCGAGTTAATTGAAGCAATTATCTGCGAGCGCGCGCAACTACGGCGCAAAGGAGACGGCGGTATCCTTTGAATCGCACTGCGAATTTCCAGACGCCGGTGCTAACGGATTCGATTCGTTTCGAGCGGGTTTTCGCTCTCGCAAGTTTGGTGAAGCTTTCGGCTGCGGCCGACACCAAACTGAACTGAATCGCGTGTCGGCCGCGAGCTTTAAATACCCGCCGGCAATCAGAAAACGGTATGGGGGACGCACGGCGCGGCGGCACACATTCTACGCGTCACGTACGCTCCTCGTCGCGATTTGCGCGACACACGACTAGCACACATATCGTTATTAACATTATGTCGCCAGCAGTATCGAACAGAGTCGGTAAAAACGCGTCAATATTTAGGTCTATTTCGCCTTTCATCAAATTGGGCTTATCGCCACGACATAACCTATCGGAAGTACCTGTTTAACCTATTTTAATCGCAAAATATACAATTCATGGTACATTTGTTCTATCTGAAAAATTATACGTTGAAGAATGACCAAATAAATATCCACAAACCTTTTGTTTTGTAAGTGAAAGAAATGAAAACTTGGAAGGAGTTTCCATATTATTATTATGATATAACCTTAAACGTAACCTATCGAAAGTACCTGTTAAACCTAAAGTTTAAAATTTCAAAAAAATATAATTCGATCTATATTTAGATCTATTCGATCTAAAGTTTGTATATAAGTTTGGAATAGGACCTAAAATGATTCCACAAACCCATCGTTTTGTATGTGGAAAAAAAAAAGAAAATCTGGAAGGTGTTTCCATATTATTGTTATCAATATTATAATACGAGTGGTACTGGACGGAATTCGTAAGTCACGATAATAATTGCATTTACCATCTCAAGCACCTCCTTAACTCATTAAAAGTTTTAAATCACGGAAATGCAATACAGCTTACATTTGATATATCGGTTGAGTAATAAGTAGTGAGCATTTTGCCATCCACAATATTCCTTTTCAACAATAAATGGAGATGAGAAAATCCAGTTGAGTAAATTGCTGTATTATCGCCCACATTTTTGTCCTACTAAATAAAATTGAGAAGATTCATGAAGAAAATTGTTTGTATTTAGTTGAGTAATAAGTAATGGGCGTTTTTCTTTTTTATGGTAAATTCGACTGTTCCTCATCAAATATAACAACAATTTAATCAATTGTGTATCCTCCACTATTGCTGACGATCTCCTGCTAGAGCTGGCCTGGATTCGAAGAAGTGGAGGAGCCAAGTTTGGAGGTCCTTTTCATTATTGAAGGTGACGAATGTTAACAAATCAAGACGACATGGTTGTAGAGAAGAAAATGAGCCTTCGAATGGTGTAGTCTACTTCCCAATAACAACGAAATATATGGACGATAAAACGCTCTCCACTTATTACTCAATTTTGAAATATGAACCAACTAAATCTCCACAAAATCCCTCGTTTTGTAAGTCGAAGAAACAAAAATCTTGGAAGAGTCTTCCAATGATTATTGTATATTATAATACCAGTAGTACTAAACATTATCCTTAAAAAAACGTCAAAATTTAGATTTATTTCATATTTTATTAAATTGCGCTTATCATAATAACATAAACTACCTAAGTCCCAAAAGGCAAAGAGTTGCAATTCGGCCAACATTTGTTCTTCCGCAAAAATTATATTTGAGGATGACCTAAATAAACGTCCGTTTCGTACGAAGAAACGCATATCCAGGAAGAGTCCCCAGAGTGTCATGCGCCGGCCTGCGTCGTTTCTCGAGAAACAATTCTATGGATTACGCCTCCATGAGTGTTCACGTACCTACGACTACGACTCTATGAATTTCTTTCGTGTGAATGTCGCGTTCCCGTTAAAGCCGACTGAGTCACGCGCGAAGTGGCTCACACGATTTTCCTCTCCGGGATATTTTTACAGGATTTTCGACGCGCTCGCCGTGCCGAAAACACTTGTCGGCGTCAATCTTCCCATGCGAAATCTACGAAATATTCGGCGGGCTCGAAGTTTTGCCGAAACATATTTTCGCCATCGTTTTCATTCATGAATATTCAGGGAAAATCCTAATATATTTTTCGGCAAAAAGAATATTTTACATTCTTGCATACGTCAGTAATATTTTTGGAGCAAACGTTTATCTTCCAATTTGTAACTTGTTATTTAATACCTTAATAATAATTTGTTAAACTTTTTGGCGACCAATTACGTTGTACTTATTGTACATAAATGTTTCTTAGAAATCAGGCATAATCTTATCTTAATTAATGTTTTGGAGAAATTCCCTACATTTTTATATAATCTTAAAAATGTATAATTTTTCCATGAATTTCCACTTTGATTTCGGCGCGATAATCGGCGCTAACAATAAGTACAAAATCATGTTATTACAAGTTATAACATTTTTAGGAAAATGCAATGATACGAACGATAATCTCCTACGATAATCTAAATTAATCCATAAAATTGAAAATAATGTTTCTCGAATCACGAGATTGACATCGACATCCGATTGATGGAAGTAACGATTAGTCAATAATGAGATTATCGGATTAAGTGGGCTCGCTTTTCTCACGATATCACTGGAATCGAGTGTTTACTTCGATACAAATTAGTTTTTCAGGGAAAACACGGATGCTAGATGATGAATACTGAGTAATTGTAAATTTTGTTTATCCAGTTCACACAAAATTAGAAAAAGAGAAGGAGGCATAATGGCCAACTAAGATAACCGTTATTATTCGAATGATTGAAATCGAAAACGGAATAAATGCATAGCAAAGGTCCATACGCTCGTATAAACTGAATGAACACTTCATTCGCACACCACTTTCACATTTACGGCCGACTGCTGAGGTCGCACCTCCAACGTTTGTTCGCAATTCGCGTCGCATCGAATTATCCGTACGTTTGCCGACGACGAGCGTGAAAGTCATCGTCGACGGATGCATAAATATGGATTTCAAATTTAAATTGAAATGTTCGTCCACGCGAAAACGCATTAGTCAACTTCGGGAATTTGTTTCGCTCTTTAATAAGGCGTAAATGGGTAAAAATGCCATCGGAACGAATAAATCTGCGAAGCATCGAAGATCGAACGTTTTCGTAAATAGGCAGGATATGCGCAGAAATAGAAATTCAAATTGTAATCAAAAATACATAAAGATGTATCGATGTATCAATGTTGCGCAGAACACACGCACAACTCGCTTTCTATAAATTCGTCCGAGTGTCAAAGTCGATGCGTCGATGGAATATGTGGACAGTGATCGAAATCGGGTCTCGGGCCTCTTATTAATTAACGATGCTGCGAGAGCATGCGATACGAAGCAGCATAAGCAGATGCGCAGTGTATTAAATTGCAAATGGTATTGATTAATATCGCATTGTTGCATCCGCCGGAGACTACCAGCAATCAGGGTGCAAACAGTGCGCACATGGCCGCCGCGATAGCGGCGCCATAATTAATTACGGAGCCTCAGACAACAGACATCGCAGGCGAAGGACATCAAACTATACAGAGCAATTAGGATGCGGAGTAATTAATTTAATTAATCGGTTTATTAATAAGCGGTCAATATTTTGGAGCGATCTAGCGCTTTAATGAAAATGTCGCTTCGCCTTTTAAGTCGATTTTACTCAGCGCGATCTAAAGATGAAGCTGCGTCGAGCCGCGAGTTTAAGTAGCGTTTTATTCAGGGATACTTTACTGACGCAGTTTACCTGTCGTGCGTGTTTTTGTCTCGCGCATTTATAATCGCGCGACGGCGCTGGCGGGCAAAAGCGTCGCGAAGTAAGGCGAAACGTCGAAGAGAAGAAAAGCGAAAAAAGTGCCGGCGCCGATGTTGCGCACGACGCGCCGACGACGCGGGTTATTTATCGCTCGCAATTAAAATGCGCGCCTTATTAATCATTAGGCGCGCACGCGCGTATGCGAGACGCATGCGAAATGCGCCGCGCACGCACGCATACATAATATATCGACAATACCTTTGTCTTTACGAAAATCTTCGCATTCTTATATCGAACGTTATAATGACAAAATTGCCGCCAAACTTGGTGGAACTTTCTGCACATTTTTACAAAAGTCACTTTTCGTTTTTCGCTGCCTCGAGTCGTTGACTGCACGACCAGAATTTGCGAATTTGTCACGCTGTGATTCACAAGACCGTCGAGATTTTGTTGTACCAAAAATCAATTCAAACCGCTCACAACCGTCTTCGCCCACGCGCCCAACCTGCGCCCCAAGACCGCCTAATTTGTCCAATTATTACGCACGAGAGATAAACTAACCGCAAACTTGACCGACGGACGAGTTTCCAAAAATGGCGTCGCGACCCGCTGCCCGAAAACATCGTGCGGCGCAAACAAGCAAATCATAATGCATCGCGTCGCAGGTTAATCGTAAATATTTTATCTTCAGCATAAACATTCGTTTTTCGACAGAGCGCAATCCACCCACAAAATATTCGCGACGTCAATATGGCGCCAACGATCGGTTTCTGCGTCTTAGGTTAAGTTAAGCGAGTCGGATATCGTGGGAACTCTTCTTAACAAGGTGCGAAAACAGTGGCGACGTCTAGTCGCATTACGTCTTTCTCCCTGCGATTTTTCTCAAAATAATTTTCTCACTCCACCTACAAACATTCCTCGCGCGCGACGCAGATAAAAAAGTAGCCGAATTCCACAGAAATGTGACTAAGAGATTAATGTCACTCGCGGCAATTCTTCTAATAAGTATTTTAAGAAATAGCAAGTTTCGGCCGGAGCGAAACTTTCGGCGAATTGGCGAAAAATCCGATTCGTAGTGGAAAGTTTATTTTTAGCAAATTTCCGTCTGGCGCCGCCGTAAATCTATCACTCGGTGTGAAAATATCCGATATGTTTTTATTAGAACCAACATCAACACGTTCCTAAAAATATCTATCGGCAATGAAGGTGTGAGAGCTGCGTTACCAAAAAATCGAAGTGCCTCGTTAATTTCTTTCACATCCGACTCCAAAACAAACAAAATTCCTACGTGGAATTAAAATATTCTGCCCGAACAATAAATCCGCTTAATTTTGCAAATTTCTAGCCAAATTTGACGACAGAAAACAAACAACAAAGCAAACTAAAAGGAAAGTAAATCCGTGGCAAATAAAACTAAACTCTTCGCATTGTCCACACGCACCAAGAGCGCTTTTTAAACTTCACTTTGTTCGGTTGTTTACTACCAATTTAATTGCCTTTCCATTCTCCGCATTCACGTCACAATAAATTAGACGCCGCACTATTTAATATGAATTAGAACGACTGTGAGACGAAATTTCTTTTCTTTTGTTTCCTCGTTTAATTCCGCATTACGCGCATAATGCGCTTTAATTTAACGGCATAAAAGTTGCACGGACTAACAATCGTCGTCAGGATAATCTAACGTTGTATAATTTGGCAAAGGTCAGCAATCGAGAACTTTGAGACGCACCGTTGCTCGCGACTAATAACAATCTGCGACAATGGTGACGTCGCATTTTGTTTCGACACAATTCCGACTTTGTTGTACCGACGCATGTTGTCGATACCTGTGCACAGGTTCGTTCGCACATCTACAGACATCGGGGAATATAAAAATAGTTACCCATTCGTATTATCGTTAAAAAAATGCTTGTTTTTTTGCGATAAAACGTTAGAGACGTGTTCCGGTGATAGTTGGACGTTGCCGCGGACGTCATCGAATGATGGTCAGTATTTAGATTTCATGATCGATAGCAATTTAATTTCCCATTGAAATAATGGACATGACGTAAAGTATGAACGACGCGACGTTTTCCATGAAATTGCAAAACGTTAAATATGTCAGTGGCGTCACAATCGAGATGTTTGAGGATCGTTTGAAGCGTTCGGGAATTTCGCATTTTCATGTGATTTATTTATATCGGCCGGATGGTGACGATGACACTTGCAAAATAGGAGCAATTATTGACCTAATCAGCGGCATAATTACATTTTAATTGCGATTGGTGCTCACGGTCGCATCCTGTACTCCTGGACGAGTAGCAATCTTGACCTTAAGCACTCGACATTCATAAAATATTTTATTGCAACTAATAATTCCGATAAGCTTGGCAATTCTCATCGTTTTTCTGCAATTTTCTTTAAACAAACGCATAAATTATGCTGAGTGAAATTCCAGCGAAACACGTCTAGTTTTCTCGTCGTTCGTGCGGGGTTTTCCGACTTTCCAGACGTGGGCGGACAGTCCATTATATTGTTTGGCACGCTGCAACGCTGCAACGTACAAAACCCACCTGCACGATCTGCATCCGTTCATCCGGGAAAAACACTTTCCGCAATTGCGAAACTGTCGACAATGGCTGCTCCGAACACGTTTTCCATAACGCGAAAGCAGGATTTTCCGACGTCAAATATGTCAATTGTAAGCTCCAGTTACAAATCGCATCAAGCTCCAACTGGTTCGCAGCAATTTGCAAATTTGTAAATGTGCAAATCGAAAGATATAAATCAGGCACGCGCAAATAAAACTCTCAAGACGGATTGCTTCCGGTGCGAGTTGAACTTTCCAGAAGTCGGCCTGAAAAGTCACTCCGAGCGTTTGGCTCGAACGAGAAATTCCTCGCACTTAAGCGCGTACACAAGGCACTTAATTATTGTAAATTTAGGTCTACTTCATACGCAGGATAACGCAGTGCGCAAAGTGAGCGTCGCGTACAAATATCGCGTGAATTATTGCATTGTTTTCGTTGCCGTCGTGTTAGTAGGAATATCAGCGTCAGCAAAGTGATTTTTGGCAACCCTCGATGCCAAATTGCCTCACAACAATGACGCGTTCCGAAAATTATGGTCGTCGTATACGCACGGCTATCTTTTGAGAATCAAAACAGAAGCAGCGTGCGTGTGCTCAATTCGCGACTACTTTTATTTGACACATGTTATTCGGCATGAAATCCACAAAAGATTTCGTGAATGAACCAAACAGTTGCTCGGATCGTTCATGAATGAATTGTTTACAGTTTGCGCAAGAATCTCATCAATAGACGAACGATCTTTGTCTCGAAAAGTGAAATTTTCACGCGTAAACAAAAGGCGCGGACGTTTACAACTGGGCAGTAAAATTTCATGCAAAATGTGCAAATTTCATTTTTATTCTCTTTCGCAAATACGCGTAGAGAGAGAATCGATGGTAGTGAATTTGCTGGCGCGTGTTTTTTAGATTTGTTAGTGTTATGATTCTTAGCGACGTGCGCGGTCATGCACAGAAAAACAAGTCGTGAAAATCCGTGAAAACTTTAGCCTTAAGGCACATCTTAAGCAATCTGGCGACACGCGTGCGGCCGATGTTTTGCAACGCGAAGGTTTGTTGTGCATTCGGACGCGATTCTTCGACGACTTTGCGACTTGTGTTTACACATTTCGCGAGCCAAAAATGAAGATTTATGGAAATCAAAGGCGAAATTCGTGTTGGAGGCAAAATAGTTTTCGAATTTGTCAGCCAGCGTGTCTTGAATAATTAATAGCAACTATTTTTCGCGTACTGCAATAATTTACTGGCAAAACTTCAGGCACAGATTCTCCTAACAAAACTATCGAAATACTAGTTCGTTATTGCAAAGGTATTTCGATTATAGATTCCATGTAAATGCTACTAACCGCCCGCATGAATCATCCTTACAATTGGTTACACTTGTTATAACACGCTTTTAAATTTCGGCGTGAAACAATATCACCATTATCATAACCTGCATTAACCGCACCGATTGTCTTTCGTTATCGGTTAAATTATGGATTATAAAATGTGACAACATTTGTTACGCTGTGAGTCAGAATGTCCCTGTCCCTTCTAATAGCAAGTTGAAAATTGCCCCACTTAAACGAATAATTTTCTAGACAAAGTCTAGTAAACACGCATCACTTCGCAATATTTACAAGCTTTATGCTAAGCATGAGTAAGAGTCATAACTCCAAGTAATAAATGAGTGCGCTGGCAAACAATACTTTTGCTTGATTGCGCTACTTGCAATTAATACACGTCGGTGCCGACTCATCGTTGTCAATTTTAAACGCCTTTATGATACGAAAGTCGTGTAGGCAAATGGAAGCTGATAAATATGAATATTTAATGTGGTCATGGTTATTCATAGGAATAAAACTCCTCGAAGTTAAGTTTGTCAAATTTTTAGAATTTACCTAGAACCAGATTTTAATTAGTCACTTACTTCACGAGTGTTGGAAAGTGTCACAATACCGCAATAATTTTAGTCTAAATCATTGTTTACTTCACTAGGGTGGAAAGTAACATGTATTAGTCGCTTCGTACCGCGCATGCGCATCGCGCTCACAGAGAACTAACGATGTTCAAACGACTTAAATTCCAGGGAGTTAAATTTACAAAATTATGATTTTTAGAATTCGTAAAAAAACAGATTATAAGCTACTTACATCACGAGTGTTGGATAGTTTTTGTAAATTTCGATTTTAATTTTAGTCCAAATAGTCGTTTACTCCACTAGGAGGGAAAGTAACCTGCACGCTTCGCAAGGCGCATGCACTCTAGGCTCACAGAGAACCGGCAATGTGAAAAATGACATAAATTCGGATAGCAATAGCATAAATTTATAAAGTACCTATAAAAAATCCACGTGCACAAATTCATGCAATTTAGATATCGGCATTATAATTTGCGTTTAACATGCAAACGATACGAATACCCATTCGGCGCACGTGTACATTCTTTGCCTAATAAATACCTGCAGCGGAACGCGTGCGGGCAATTAGATCACCAGATAATTATGGCGAACAGCACTAAATTTATAAACACTTTTCAGTTTATCCTATTATTGGACGCCCGCCTCACATTAACATTAATTATGACATCTATTTCCAACTTCCAAAAGAGTTTCGTGTTTTCGACGACACACATAGCACCCGCGCTTATTAATATTAATAATTAAAACGAACGTCATGGCGGAGCCGATATCAGTTAAAAATAACAATAAGCTAACACAATCGTCTGACTTTGCGGAACCTTTACTGGAAACCATACACGAATTCATGGAAAATAATTGTTATGAATATAAGAATGTTAAATCGCCTTATTTCATTGTTCGCCGAACGGAATATAAAAATATAAGCGAGACGCGCAAGCGCGTTATCAAATTAATAAATTTATCTCCCAGCAAGCGTATAGATGTTTATTATTGCAAGATCATTATGAACTGCATTAACTCGATATATCCGGATGGATTCGACATGACACATACGACGGAATCCGCCAAGATAGTAATTAAAAAAAAATTCCGTTAGTTTTTATTGCTTTTCGGCGCTCGGTGCGATAACGCGTTTATCAGTGCAGCGAATGCCCCTCGATGTTCGCGCAATGTCAAAGCGCATTGAACGACGACGACCTTCCTCGGAACTACTGCGCATGCGCAATAGAAACCGCGCTAACTGTCAGGCACTCGCAAAAAACAGGGATGTTTACGACACGAGTAAAATAGTTACGAGATAAGAATGTTTTGAAACTATTAGAAAACCAAAATAATTATCAGCGGCACCGCGGCAAAGGAAAACAATGGAAATTTCCCTCGGAAAATCTTCCCGCCGCACGTACGCGCGCGCGAACAAAACAGCTCGTTAATTCGCCAGACCAAACACAAATTGCCTCAGATAAGTACTCCACGGTCAAACCGCTTGGCGTTCCTGGCAAGTCGCGCCGATTGCGCGCGAGCTGATTGAAACCGCCCTCTGGCTGGCAGCGATCGATAAGCGTTACGGGCGCTACGCGTAGATCAGGAGCGAACAACAATTTTGGAGGTTGCGTCGGCGTCACCGTCGCAATGTCACGCGTTTACGCATCGAGCGATAACGTCGTTTCGCCGCACGCGAAATATCGGCGCATGCAAATCGGCAACCTTTACCTGCGGTAACCTCAGTCGAAGCGAGCGAAAACGTCGTTCGGACCTTTGCGGGGACCTTAAAGGACCTTAAAGTTTTTATCGTGCGATTTCCATCAAGGATTGCCTTCACCTTAATACCGTTACATTGCACTCGGCGGTAATCGCGTTTCGTGGTACGTATGGTGCCAATTATACTAACGTTTAACGTGAATTCACCCAGGAATCCTTGGAGGAGCTAAAGTGTTAAATATTTTACATCACTCGCAATCAGAATGTACCGTAAACGATAATTTTCCGATAGATGGCACTTGTGTTTTTATGTCCACTAGATGCCTCCGCATATAAATCGGCAACCTCAGTCGAAACGTGCGAAAATATTATTTGGACCTTAGCGGAGACCTTAAAGGACCTTAAAGTATTAATCGTGGGATTTTCGTCAAGGATTGCCTTCACCTTAATACCGTTAACGTTGCAGTCAACGGTAATCGCTTTTCGTGGTATTTATTGCTAATTATACTAATGTTTTGCGTGATTTTACCAAGGAATCCTTGGAGGAGCTAGAGTGTTAAATATTCAGCACCACTCACAATCAGAATGTACCGTATACGATAATTATTTAATAGATGGCGCGCTCTGCATGATGCCAACCGTAAGTGTTTTAGAAATAAATAAATTGGTAGTTGTGATAACTTGTTACGAAGCTTATTTAAACCTTGAAACCTCTCATGATTTTCTGTGACTATTCAACACAACTCACAGTCAGAATATATCGAAAACGGTAATTATCTAATAGATGGCGCTTGGGTATTAGATGGTTCTGTATGATACCAACTGTAAGCGTTTTAAAAATAAATATAAATTGGTAGTTATGATAACTTGTTATGGAAGTTGTTAAAAACCTTGAAACGTTACTGGATTTTCTTAAAATGTTCATCATAAAACACAATCAGAATGCATTGAAAACGATGATTATCTAGCAGATGACGCTGGTCGATCCAAGTCCACTAGGTGGCTCTGCATGATACCAACTGTAAGTGTTTTAAAAATAAATAAACTGGTAGTTGTGATAACATGTTTTGAAACTTGTTTAAACCTTGAAACGTTACTGGATTTTCTTAAAATGTTCATCATAAAACACAATCAGAATGCATTGAAAACGATGATTATCTAGCAGATGGCGCTGGTGGATCCAAGTCCACTAGGTGGCTCTGCATGATACCGACTGAAAGTGTTTTAAAAATAAATAAACTAGTAGTTGTGATAACTTGTTTTGAAACTTGTTTAAACTTTGAAACGTTACTGGATTTTCTTAAACTGTTCATCACAACACACAATCAGAATGCATCAAAAATTAAAATTATCAAGCAGATGACGCTTATAGATCCAAGTCCACTAGGTGGCTCTGCATGATACCAACTCTAACAATAAGTGTTTTTTTTTATATAAATAAACTGGTAGTTGTGAAAACTCGTTATGAAACTTGTTTCAACCTTGAAACCTCCCGCGATTTCCTTAAAATATTGAGCGCAGTTCACAATCAAATGCACAACAACAATAATTATCTAGTAGATGGCGCTGGCGCACTCATGTCCACTAGATTGCTCTCTACGACATGAACTGTGAGTGTTTTAGAAATAACTAAATTGCTAGTTATGATAACTCGTTATGAAACATGTTCGAACCTTGATACCTCCCTCGACTTTCTGCCCGGCTCGTCTACAGTAAACAATAACACGCCGAATAAAAATAGAAACAGTCGCACGCATATGATAGCAAACAGGCTCATCGGGCGCTCACACGGCGCTGGCATTAACAACGCCCGCCACAAAGTGGTCGTGGTGGTGGAATAGGTCAAGGAAGCGAGTCCGACGTCCATCTAGATTTAGATCTCTAGACTGGGTATTTCTATTTATTACCACCGGAGTATTTTTGCGGTCTTTATGGCTTTCGGTCCTTTGCGGTCATCAACTTGACTCCAGCTTAGTTAAGCGAAGTTTACTACGCCGTCAACGCCTCCGACGCCATCTACGCCACTCGTCGATGGCGTGGATGTTCGTCAGACATTTTCAAAGATCGACTGCGAGCGCTTTTCGTTTCTCACCAAAATTACTTCCACTCTACGTAACGCGTTTACTAATGCGTAGTAGTTCGCTGAATTTATTTTACTTACGAGTAGCGTACGAGCAATAATCTATGATCTTCGAGGTTATGCTTTGAGTACATTCTAAATTACGCGGATATTGCGCGCCGAAAAATTGCGCATGTGGATATCTTATCAAAATAATCCTTGCGAAGGATTTGCTAGGATCGGAACCCGTGAATATTCGAACTACGACTCGCCTCGACGGCGGGGATCAAAGCGCCGGCGGCGGTCATTGGAAATTGCGTGACCGGGCGGACCTTGATCCAGATTGTAGGAAAATATGAGGATAATATGAGCGTGGACGATGACCAGCGCGCGTTGCCAGACGCAAGACCTTCATAATCATTACAGCAACTATTATTTACTTATTATTTATTATATTGTCGTTTAAAATATTTGCGCGGATTATATAAATATTGAATATGTGGAAAGTAGCTTTAAGCTACTAAATCGAATTGATTAAACGTGGGGAACAAAAAGATTTTAATCAGCACCATCGCATTGAAATGTATTGATCGAACTTGATATCATAATAGAATTCAGATAGGTAGGTAACTATCGGCGATTTAAAATGGTTATCGAATAAATTGCTTTGGTTCACTCCTGGTTTTAATTAAATCCATGGACGAGCTCAACAAAACAGCAGATTTCAACATCGTGCAAATATTTCACCTATTTTCTAGAATTCATTTAGTATCTTGATTTAAAACAATGAGGGGGATATTAAAATTTGACAAATGCATTATGGCGAATTATATCTGGCAATGACATGCGTGGACATAACAACGCCCTTGAATTCTCCGGGTTCTGCCTCACTTTTATCATAAATTCCAACGCGGCTATTATTATTTCATTATTATCAAATCAAAAATTCGAAACACTTCGAATACTAGACTACAATAAACAGACATTACACAATTGGACGTTGTTGTATCTAAGAGAAAATTATTTAGCGATAAAATAGTATGAGCACTCGAGTTGCACCTGTCCGAGTGTTCAAGTGCGTCGCGTCTCGAATCACAATTTCGAATTGTTATTACAGTTCGTTAAGTGCCGATAGGGCTACCGGTTTTATCAACCGCGCGGCGATAACGAAACGCGTAAAATATGCAGCGACTCGGAATAGTTTAAAATAAGCAATAATGCCGTTTTAAATTTTCATTAGGCTCGCATTATTATTTCGACACGTTTCGCATTTTGTTGCAAATCAATGTGCCTGTGTCTGTACAAGTGCTCGAAACCGTGACTGTGCAAATTTTATTGCGAAAATATTGTTGGCGTCGATTTCCTTTCTTACATCCCGAGTATCGAAAAGTTTGTTGCCGATTCATTGAACTTTATTGAACTCTATTAAAAGTGATTATTAGAATTAACGAGATTGTGATATTCGAAATTACAATCTTAAGTACCTTTATATTAAAGTTAATCTAACTGCCAGATTAAACTCGGCCGATAATTCATGTTAACAAAGAGTTCAAACATTATTCCTTCTTTAAACATTATCCGACCCGATATAAACAAGCCAATAGACGTAAATCTCATTTGAACATTCAAACATCTTCGATTCCTCGAGTTTCATAAAAGCGAAATGTGACTTAAACAATTAACATGAAAGCATCGATGATTTTCAAAGCTTTCAAACAAGATTTCAGACGTGAAAGTGTTCCAGAGATAAATCATTTCGAAAAACTTCCGATGCTCTCAGTTTTTTACTCATTTTTAGTTTTAGCGGCGCTCGACGACGACGGGGTTCATGTCGATGAAGTTTTACGACGGTGCGAAGTGCAATTGACGTCAATGGGCGAAATTTAAACTTACGCTCAAAAACAATCGGCGCTAAGTGATGCTAACGAAGAGTAATCAACGCCTAGGCATAATCGCCCGCATAATATTCGATCGCGTCGGGTGTTAAACGACGTATTTTTACCTTTGCGGATTTATTCTTGAGTCACTCATTTCTATTGACTTTCTTTTCGAGAACCTAGCGCACTTTGCGTAAGAAATTACGCGCCGTTTTTTCCGCAGAATCTCTTGTGAATAATAAGGCAAATAGTTGGCGGCAATCAGGGTTTTTACAATTTGCAAATTCATACGCGTCACGCACAAAAATTAAGCGGATATATCGTAAATTAGCAGCTGATATTTTTGGACATTTAATTCGCCTGCAATTTTATAAATACATAACCTTTAAACGCATCCACAAATACGCATGCGCGCAAAAAAACCTTAATTCCCTCGTTTCGTTTGATAGCATCGTTTAATTCAAGACCGGCGCCCGCAATGCGCCGAATTCAAATAAATAACTCGCCGCGCAAAGGAAACTCGCTTCGCGCCCGCAGGATTGGCGCAGTGCACGTTCATTAACGCAGGAATTCGCCGATCGCGTACATTAACAATGTGCGCGCCTTTCTTGCGGCGTCAAATTCGCGCGATAAATTTAAAATGCACCGAAAGTCGAATCGCGAGTTTATTGCGGTTGTAATACTGTTTTTCATCCTTCGGGAAGGATGTGCGTGCAATAATAAGCGAAAACAGCGTTCGGTCTGAACGGGAGTATGAAAACATGTCGACCATGAATTTCTTCTGCACTCGCAGTAATAAAATAAACAATAAAGATTTATTTATGTTCGCACCCGAATGATTTTCATATTTTAATTGGCAAACGTTTGAGCGTAGTTAAACAAAAACGGGACGGGCGAAAGTCCGAGAAGTACTAACAACGAGAGCACTGTGCAAATGCATTACTTATCAGTCGAACATCATCTCGAGATTGATTGCAGTTAATCACAATTAATCACATCGAGTGATACGATTTTATTTGCCTTCCTACAATCGTATCCCTGTTTGCTGTTGAGGTAGTAAATATTTACTTTAACGTGCACATTTGTGCGCATTGATAACAATTTTACAAACTGCGGTTGTTGGTTGTCCACCTATTCAAAGGTTTCATCTGATAAAATGAAAACGATCGCTTGTGAGCATGCTCATAAATTGATCGATGAATTTGAATATAATTTGCATGCAATTTCGCGCGCCGATTAAATTATCGAGCAATTAATTTATGCGCCGGGAGCGCAGTAATTTTATAATGAAATCAACCGCATTAAATCGCATCGGAAATGTCTGCCCAGGCATTTGTTCGGATGTTTAACTCTCTTTAACAACCTTAATTAGCATAATTGGAGTTTAAAGAAAACTCTACAACTCAACAACTCAACAACATATTTGCAATTAGAGGACTCTAACGAAAAGTGTGGCAACTATACTGATTTTACCCTACTTCGCAATATCTGGTCATCGTTGTCAATCTAATTTACAGCGCAGTTAACTACCTTAATTAGCATAATTGGAGCTTAAAGAAAACGCCACAAGAGGACTTTAACGAAAAGTGTGGCAACTATACTGATTTTACCCTACTTCGCAATATCTGATCATAGTTGTCAATCTAATTTACAGCGCAGTTAATAAAACTCGATCCAGAACAAGTCCACAACGCGTAGTTAGTCTCGCCTCGTGTTTTGTCCGGATTTTGTCAAAACAAATCCGATTGTTTGTCGCAAACGCGCATTTAATCAACCTCGTCGCATTTGCTAGTTGCGATCGGCGCCGCCAATTTCGGACGCATTCATTAGCGCGCTTCTTTGTGCTCTTTGCCGAGTTTATTTTGCGGCGCATAAAACGGAATTACTTTGCATAATCAACGCCGAATTTGAATAATCGGAATTATGTGCGATTCGAGTAGGTTTGGGAGGATTCCAGGCATTTTAATTCGATTCAATCCCCAGCTCGATGTTTCCATGACGCGAATAGTTTGTGACCAGTCAAAATTTCATGTTCAAGCGAGTTCAATGAGGTAAATATCAGAAAATCATGGGATCTGATCTGTTGACTGCCCGAGGGACGAACGGGGATGAAACGGATAAATCAGATAAAGCATTGGACGCAAATTGACAGGACACACTTCGTGTTCCAGAGGGTTCTCGTCCCTTTCTCGGCATGTGGAAACTGGTGGTTTCGGACGTCCTGTATAGGACGATAGTTCGGCGATCGGTTTTGCCCGTTGGACATCGCGTCAACCCTCGGGAAATCGAGTTTGATCAATACGCGCCCGCGCCACACAAATGTTAAATATTAAAACGCGAATTTGACTATGCACGAAGCGTCGCTAAACGACGAAAGAATTTTAATTATCTTTTGAAATAAAAGATCCCCTAAGATCCTTGCTGCTCCTAAAAAATGCATGGACTTTAAGGACGCTCAAAGTTAATGATATCGTCGCTGATAAGGCAAAGGAAGCGACGGGTCTTCCGACGTAATAAAAAAACTTTCCAAGGAAGCAAAAAGGGAGGGAAAAAGCTTAAACTCAAACACATCGCGGCAAGTCCTTAAAGCGGCAGCGCGGCGAAGAACCCTGCAGTTTTCGGCTCGTTTTTCGAGCGCGTACTCCTTCGACCCCTTGCGCCGCCGTTCCAATAAACGCTCCGCCGCTCACAAGATGAAATTATCGATTCGTATATAATATGGCGTTCTGCGTGGGGGCGCGAACCTTTGCGAGGTGAGGCGCGATCGCGGAGGCTGCGAGGACGACAAGGACGACGCGCCGTCCGCCACCTTCGCCACCCCCGAGGGTAACGGATGACGTCGTTTGAGCGCCACCTCGACACCCGCGCCCTCTGCGGCGTTTAGCGTACGGATTGACGCCGGGCTCAGACTGGCGTGAACGCTTCAAGAGTTCGTAAACACTGCGGCTCGGATTTCGGTGATTTTCTTGCTCTATGATGTGGTCCGGGAAGGTTCGTGTGCGCATTAAGCGTTTTTTGAGTTCAGCCCACGTTAGTCGCTCTCGGGGTTAAATGAGTTTAGAATGTTTGCGACGGTTTTCCATTCAATTTGTGGTCGTCACAACGACCGAAACAAAGGAGCAACGAAAATGGAAACAAACCGAGAAGTCGGTCCAACGCCACACAAAGTGAGCAACGTCTCTGTGGTCGTGGGGTTCGTTCCGCATTCACTTGTGTTCGATACAAAGCGAGTTAATTAATTGAATCAAATTTCGGGAATTCTATAAATAAACCGGAAAAATGTTTATCTCGACTTCGCCGCTCGCAATATGTACGATTTGGTAAATTATCCTGCTGCGTCTGACGTGCTGCGGTTCGCGCGCGTTCGCTTTTCCGCGAACCGTCCGAATCAGTCCGAACCGTTGCCTGGCTTTCCCGACTTTCCCCACGAAAACCCCCCTCGCACCACGACGAGCATGCCCGCCTGCGAAATTATGACCTCAGAAACTATTAAAGCCATTAAGACCGCAGACGCTTCGAGCGATTTCGCATTTCGCTCCTCCGCCATTTTGCGCGATACACAACCGACGCGAGCTTGTTAGATAGTTACGGATTTCTGCGCATCGCCATTCCTCATTTCGCGATTTTGTCAGTTCCTCGTCGGCTAATGGATTCTCGTCGTCTTCACGCCGCTCCGCGTGTTTGTTTTCGCTCGAAACTGCGCAGGCGGATATACCGAGAATTTCGGGCGAGATGAAATTTCTGACATAGTTACGTCGGACGTGCGCATCGAGCCGAGTCAAGTCAATCACGGGCCGTTTTTTTGTTTCCTACCTTCAGTGATGCCATGTCGGAGACGGAACGATGCGTCTGGATGGTTTCCAGTTGGTCGAGGCACCAGTCCAGCTCTTCCATCGTTTCGATCGCCATTTTCATATATGATTCATCTAAAACGGAGCAAATCGGTTTTAGCAATTTTCGGAAATTCCGGACGCGGAGTAAACTCAAAGATTGATCAACCGGAAAACCCCATCCGAATAACCTATAAATATTGTGATCAAACATAATCATCATCTTTACCCTAACGTCACGCGAGGCAAACAAAAGTTACAATCAGAAAGGTATTAAAACGTTTTAATAAAAACGTTGATCGTTTTATCGTTTTCTCATTTTTATGTGACTACATAATTATTGCCCTTTTATGATCGTAGTTGATGTTTCGTGCACGTGTTATTGAATTGCCAAACATTGCGGTATATTAGAAATCGTCTATATCATGTCATAAATTAGCCGTCAAAACAGCACAACTAAACAATGCAAAACGTGGCAACGAACTAACAAAATTAACTGCGCCTGTAATCCATCCACAAACACGTGCCAACTGTACTTCACATGATAGTTAATAATAAGATACAATATTAATATTGCACCTGGATAATATTTCCTACAAAATTACTCCCTCTTAGCTTATAATCAGTTAAACTAACGGACGTGACGAAGTTTAATGCACGTTCATTACTGTAATTCCTGAAAGCCTGTCAAATGCAAAATTGAAATGGAATTGATAACACGATTAATATCCTTGTCGGTGCCATTGGAAGTGGCAACGATTGCGCGGCGCTGTTGCGTTTTAATTTAAGTTTTAATTAAAACCCTCGCCCGCACTATTTCTACCTGTTTGTCGTGAAAATTTCAATCTCGCGACTAATTGCGAGCGGCGCCAAACCGCCAATTTTACTCTGACCGCGAGCTTCTAGGCGCGCTTGAGGATTTCTTAAAAATTCCAGTAAAATTAATTCTTTGCACTCACCGCCAGGATTTACGGTCCTCGGTTGTGGGGTAGCAGTTGAAGTGGCTCCCGACGAACGACGAGACCTACAAATCGACACGAAGATAATTAACCATTCACGAGCCGCGGATCGATTAAGAGCGCTTACTTGTTATTGGGCACATTGGTAAGACTTTGAAAATTGTTTCGGACGCTTCGCAGACTGGCGAGGATTTGTGCGAACGGCGTGACGATGAGATCTTCTCCATGGCTAAAAGAAACGATGCGATGTTAGTCGAAACGTTTGTGCACAGCAAAGAGGCATTCGAAAAGCGTTCGCAGCGAATCCTACCACAAGTATAAAATGAGCAACATTGGCAATACAAGGAGGAAATAAAACATGGTCACAGACATCAATTTCGACACTGACACAAAACGCTTTTGAATTGCATCGCCGAGTTTTGACAGAAAATCGGCGATAAATAAATCGTTATGTTGGCGGGCTACTTAATTAAAAACGAAGTCGTTGACGTTCGCATTCATCTCATTTGCCGGTGACGCATTTCCGGCTCAATTTCACCCGGACGGTTCGGTTTCGGCGGCATCGGAAGGGGTCGCCGCACGAAACCCGAAACGTCCCGCACAAATATTTAATGCTCGGTTCAATGGACCGCCGTCGCGTGGGCTACTTTTCGACTATCGATCGTCGAAAATAAACAACCGAGCGATGATTGCGTACGAAGAAAACTGAACGGCGAACAGGCGATCATCGCGCAGGACGCAGAACAAGAAACGCAAAACGCCAACTTCCCCTAATAATTTAATCGGAACGACTGCGCGAGATTAAACTTGGCCGAGATTCGGGTTTAATTAAAATTCCGCGCTCGAAATACGTATTTGCTTAATTGAGACTTTTCGCAACTTTCTTGATAATTCATTTGGCATTGAAGCCGAGACTCATTGAATGCGCGCGCAATGAATGTCAAAGGTAGCGGTAAAAATATGTGCGCAAACGCAAATTGCGAAAATACCCAATCTAATTACCGCGGCCGCGCAGCTGTTTAATGACGACCATGCTCCGCGAGACAAAGAGGACCGGCCAATTAAAAACGTAGAGCGGAAAACATCCGCGGGTCGAATTAAATAATTAGGAAAACGCAAACAAAAAAAGGGTAAATAACGCTTCAGATTGTAAATATAGACGGGAATAAAACAGCAATCAATTCAATCCGTGACTATATAATAAATATAGACTAAAATTTGATTGAAATTAAAGTTTTTCGATTAAATGTATGAATGTTATGGTGTTTTTTGACAAAAAGCACTACTTCAATGACGAAGCATTCGCCTGCGTCGGTTTTCATTAACAAGTCGACAATGAGCGCGGCCTAAAATTATCCGGAAATTTTAAACGCGCGCTGATATGCCGTGCTGAACACGAAACGCGCAGCAACACCAGCTAGACAACATTACAGCACACATTGCGCTGCTGATATGGATTATGTTGATACATATTTATACATTCCTGGCTACGTGACACGCCGCACGTGGGATGTCTCTCTCGCCGAGCACTGGCCAAAGGATAAAATGAATAATAGCTGAACTAATTGCGAGCAATTCCGCAAAAAACTATTTTCATCTCGCGGCCACTAATGACTGGCATAATCAGTGTTTCTCACAAGCATATTTCGGTTTGTAATCTTGTTTTGGCGTTCTCTTACAACACGATTTTCCTGACATAAATGCAAAACCGATACGATGCGAAACAATGCGATGACAATGTTTATTTTTGGATTATTTTGTTTGTTTGTTGGGCGTTCGGTATTTATACGCGAGTTATTTACGTTTCGTGCGCAGGTGAGAAAAAAAAGACGCGAAATTTTGATCACAGAGAAAGCCGAAGAGCAGAGCAGCGGAAAATCACGTGACGCAAAAGGATGAATGCGCCGCAGGACGCTGGTCCTCGCCGGCGACGCGAAACGATGCGACCACAAAGCCGCGCGGGTAAACGATTTTTCTGCGCGCCGCGACGGGAAATTGCGAGGCAAACATTTAGAATATTCGCCGAATGAAAAATGGCAAACACGAAGCATTCCGAGCGTCCCGCCGAATTCGAATGCGACGCCGAGAAAGAACAACGCGAAACAAGCGCGCGAGTAATTAAATTATTTCGGCATACTTTTCCGACGGAATTTCCAAAACAAATAATTAATATTCTCGTCATTACGCGCGCCGTTATTTCGGCGCTTCGTTCGCTTACGTCTCGCCCCGATGCTTGCTGTGCTTGTGGTGCGCCTGAAAGAATTTATCCCAGAAGGACGTGCGCCCCTTGATGCGCAGCACGGACGTGGAGAGCGTGCGCGGCAGCGACGGCGGATGCTCGGCCGCCAGCGGCGCGGCGTCCGCGCCGGCCGGCGGCGGC